>APFE030773662.1:55934-129880 GCA_000404065.3 Pinus taeda
CAGTTCGCGCCTCAACAAAACTCCGGAAGTTGAGCCAATGCTTGCAATAAATCAGCTCAGATTCAAAGGAAAGCAACCGACTTGATGAATCACCCTCCAGCTTGCCAGATCGCTAGCCAAAATAGGATCAAAAGTTATTGATATCAATTTAGTAGCATTTTTGTTTAGGAGATATTTAAATTAGTATTGTATTTATAAACCCTTTCATGTTTTTAGAAAGGGTCGTAAAATTTTGTAAGAGACTTAATAGACTGAAGTTTGCACTACTGTGCTTCAGTCGATATTCTTTTATGAAACTTGACCATTTGTTCTTAATTTAATGAGGAAGCTTCTTTATGCAATTGTGCACTATTGTCATTGATTGAGAATGTTTTTGCATTAAAGGAAGAACTGCACATAGCGATTGATATCTGGGAGTGTCACGCAACTCATATGGTATTTTTATCTATGTCTGAATTCATTCCATTTATATGAATTGTTATGTAATTATTCTTGCTATCGTTGATTATATGCATGCGCTATAACAACAAATCTTATTCATTCCACTATTGGATGTTTAGTGATGTGCCTTTGCTTTTAATCATGTGTATGACAATGATATAGATGTATAAAGTGTGGTAATTTCGCTTCAATTGCTCTGCTTAACTATTTAGGCACAACAATTTTAAATGAATTAATATCTATGTTGGAAAGATACAATCATCTATATGCTTGTCTTTTAGACATAGAACATCAAACGCTACGCTTTAGAGCTCAATAGATCCCCAGGATAGTTTCATTTATTTATATTTCTGTTAATAGTTTTAGCCTTTCGCTCATCGCTAGTGTAATCTATAAACCATTCAACCATCCCATTTATCTATTTCTGGGAATTGGTCCCATTATCCCCATTCGGAGCCACTACCCCAAACGGAAAAGGAGCTGTACTAAGGTCCGGACCGGGTGGTTTCCCCAATGTTGTTGCAGCGATTTTCGAGGCATCAACATCTTCATAATGAGATATGTAATCATGATTTTATGTATTTGATATTGAAGAGAAAAATAAATTTATTATTGTCATTCTTGATGCACGAGTTTCATGCTCAAGGTTATTTTATTTATAGGCCAAACACCCATTGAGTGCTTCTAGGGCTTGTCATTGAGTCAACAAATCCGTTGAGTCATTGCCATGTGTGGAAGACCCTCTTGGGCATCATGTATCAAGTCAAAGAAATGTATTGTAAAGTTAAGTTTCATAATAATTCCTCCAAGACAAGTCAGCCTTCAAGAAGTGATGTCGGCCTATAATAAGTGACAAGTCAGCCTCAAGATAGGGCTATTCAACCACAAAGAGAAGGCTATAAATTGGAAGCACTCGGCCTCATTTATGATCATCCATCAAGATCACAACAAGTTCGATCAAGGGAAAAAGAAACTCTTTAGCCAGTGAAAAAGGAGAACAAATTAAGAAAAAAACTGAAATTTTGGATTGTTCATGGGCATTGTTCCTCACACATGTGAAAGAGTAAGGGCATCAACCATTGCAACAGAAATCAAAATATTGTAGGAGGCTGAAATTAGATAAAAGAAGGATAATCTTGGAAACCGAATTGTTGAATAAGTTGATGTCTAGGCAAAGGAGAAAAAGGAAGAAATTCACCATTTTGATCTCACACGTGTGACCTAGGTTTTTTGCAGTAGAAGCCGAAATTCTTATCTTGAAGCAACATGCCGAAAATTTGAGGAAGGGCCGAAATTTGAAGTTGTGAAACAAGTTTTGATTGGTGTTGATGTTGTGGAAGAGAAGATCTTCAAAGGAAGGTTTGACTTGGTCTTGGAGGGATCTTTGACAAGGGTCATAGGTCTTGGAATTCATCATTTGAAGTTGTATAAGAAAAGAAAGTTCTTGTGGGCTTTCCTCTCAAGAGGAGAGGTTTTAGCCCTAGCTGACAAGCTACATTTTGTGTCTCCTTGTCTCATTTATATTCATTGTTTGGTAGTTGTTTGATGATAGAAAACAATAATAATAATTAAGTGAAAGAAGAATATAATCAAGTAAAGTAAATATACATCACAAGCAGTTATCAAAGTAAGAGAAATCACCTAATCTAGCTACCCTTAGATTTCTCAACATGGTATCAAAGGTAAGGTGATAAAACAATAAGAGAAAGCTTGAATATCACCCACTTGAAAGAGGATACATAATTGCCGAGAAAACTAAGAAGCACCAAGGAGGAGTACTCATCTCAAGGATCACATCATTAATAGAAGAAGACGACCTCAAGGACCTTACCTTCGCTCAAAAAAGGACTACATATTTGAAGCATCTTGAAGTCTCCATATTCTGTATCCAAAGGAAGTAAGAAGAATAATTTCCATTATCATCAAAGAAATCAAGGTGATCTCCCTCACATTGAAGCAAATATCACATCTAAACTTCATCGTTGAAGAAGATCATCGAGGACATAGTGTGATCAGAAAGGAATTTTAAATTTTCAACAAAAAAGGAGTAGTGGAAGTCAACATAAGGAAGACATCCAATGGAAGATATCCTCATTAAGTAGGTATCTTCATCTCATCAAGTAATTATTTTATATTCATGTCTGAATCTAATATTAAAATGACTTCATTTTGTGAGGAGAGAAAAATTTTGGTTGTGTCCTCAAATTTCCTTTACTGGAGGAAAATGATAGATTTGATCCTCATCGAGAATGAAGTTATTGAATATGTAAAGGGTTCAATATCCAAACCATATCAAGAGAAATATCAAGCACTATCGAAGTATATGAAAGGGAAAATAAGGGCTCAAAGAATCCTCATATAATCAATTAAGGATTTCCTCATCCCTTATGTAGCAAAGTTGGAGAAATCAAAGGATATCTATGAGAAGTTGGTAGAATTGTTTCCTGTAAGCATTGCAAGATAAGTCATATCCTTGAGAATCAAATTATACAAAATGAAGGTATCAAAGGAAGAAGGGATAGCCTCCTACCTTATAAAGGTGTCACAAATGAGAGATCAACTACAAGAACTAGGAGAAATAACGTTTGATAAAGAAATGACCGTCGTTGTACTCAATGAACTACCTGATGAATGGGGTGAATTTGTATCAAGTATCTATGGAAATAAGGAAACCAATCCATTCAATTAACTTTGGTCATTATGTAAGATTGAAGAAACTAGGTTGGAGGAAAAGAGTGATGTTGGATCAAATGAGAAAGTTCAAGCATATGCTACCATGTCCAGGAGAAAATAAAAGTCTGGAAAGTTTGATTCTAAAAAAAAAAAAAGATTGACATGTCAAAAATACAATGCTATGAGTGTAATGAATATGGGCACTTTAAAAGTAATTTTCCTAAAGTCAAGAAGGGCAACAAGAAGAGAAAGGAAAGAAATGAAGCCCATGTTGCTGGAGAAGTGGAATAATCAGAAAATAAGAAATCAAAGGAGGAAGTGAAATATCTCTACTATGAATGAGATAATCTCCTTCACTTAGTTCTTTTCAGTTATATAAAATGATATGAAGCATCACAATTATGATAGGATGCATTAAAGAAAGATAGAGATGAGATCACCATAGAAGCATGGAATGATAGCTGGAGTAGAAAGTCTACATGGTTTTAACAATCATCATGACAGAAATGACATTTCCATTGAAAGCATATAAGGACAACCCAGTAGAAGTATATATGGTTGGAGGAAATCCATATAGAAAAATAGAAGATAAAGAAAGGTTTCCATACATCACCATTATTAGAAAGGAGCATTTGTAAAATGAGGATCATCGAGGTCCTCCACTAGAATATTTATAAGAAGGTTCACCTCTACTTGGAAGGAGCAAGTGTCTTGCTGATTGTCTACTTTCCACCTTGTGTGGGATCCATTGTTTAGAAGGATGATGTTATGGTGACAAAGGAGTGTGAAATGTCAATTTGGTTGAATTACTTTATGTTGAAAAATGTAACTAGTGTCAGTATTCATAATTGTATTTGAGTCATGATGTAATATCTTTATCAAAAGAAAGAAAAAGAGATTTTATTATGAAAGAAATTGACTTATTAAAGAATGTGTTTCATGCTTGGGTCAATTGTTTTTAGATAAAAGCCTCTAATGAAGGCTTCTAGGGTTTATGTCGTGTCCTTGTCCATGTCATAATATAAAAAACCCTCCTTGGGATTTATTTTTCAAGAAATAAATTTATTTTGATGTAATTTAGGTCTTATAGGCCTCCTCCACCAAGTCAACCATAGACTAGACAAGTTGGCCTAATTGAGGCACAAAAACTCATATATAAAGGCATCAACGCGACCTCATTTGACACACTCACTCATCAAGTTCGATTTCCAATCTTCTGGGAGAAGAAATGTTGCAAAATTCAAGAAGGAAGAAGGAAAGGGCTAGCGAAGGAGGATGACATTATCTACCTAAAGGAGTAAAAAATTTCTCTCTCATATTTCATGCACGTGAAATAAATTAAGTTGCTAGAGGGCCGAAACTGCAGTTCTGTTGTTGGGATGAAATTTTGTAGTTGGTGGTTGAAGTTCTGTAGATGGGAAGTCGAATTTCCAGATTGTTGTTGGGTTGAAGCTATTGGACAAGAAGTGATTATTGAAGTGTGATGAGTCATATTGGAAGGTTGACTTGGTGGAGGAGGAAGGTCTTTGGGTCTAGGGTCTTGGTCTATATCAACTTGAATTTTCTAGTGGAAGAGTTTGAATAGGTTTTTCCCTATAAAGGGGTTTTAGCCCTAACATAGTGCCTACATATGGTGTCTTTGATCTTCGTGTTTTGATTTTGGTAATTGTTTGATGAAATAGAGATAAAAGAACATAACTTAGGGACATCACAAGTAATTATCAACATAAGAAAATCTTTCTGCATTTTCGATTTTCTAACATGGTATCAACGATAAGGTGAAGATGGAAGAAAAAATTAGCTTCAAGACTTATTGAAGAAAATGGGATCAAAGGAATATTATTAAGGAAATGAATTATATATAGAAAAGTCTACTATCTATAGGAACTATGTAAACTACAATGAAGGGAGAAAACAAACTAGAAGGAGCCTCCAACTACAAAGCATAGAAAAAAAGGAGAGATCTTATCCTCGAAAAGCACAAAGTTTTGAATCTTGTTCAAGGAAAAGTCAAGAAACCTATAGATGAAGCAGAGAAAGAGAAGTTCAGAGGAACCAAAATCTTGGCCATGAACTTAATAGTGGATAGAGTAAAGGACAACCTAATTCCATACATATCCAACATAGATTCCACTCAAGAAATGTATGGCGCTCTTTCCAAATTATTCAACATTAAGAACATTGGTCAAATAGAAAGCCTCAAGAAAGAACTAAGGAAAATAAAGATGATAAGAGACAATACTATATCATCATATTTTATAAGGATATCCATAATGAGAGATGAACTCCAAGAAATAAATGAATTTGTACTAGAAAAAAACTCGTAATTACTGTTCTTCTAGGACTACCAAAATCTTGGAGTGCTTTTGCATTAGGAATCAACAGTTATAAGGATTCTCCAACATTTGAAAAAAATGTGGAATGCGTGTAGTGAAGAAGAAGCCCGAATATCATTAGTAAAAAACAAGGAGGATGAAGAAGAAAACACCTCTAATGCCTATTTTTCTCATCATGAAAATAAGGGAACCTTCAAGAAGTTAAAAGGAACAAAGATGAAATTTGACCTATCCAAGGTTGAATTCTACAACTGTCATAAGATGGGTCATTACAAAAATCAATGCTCTAAGAATCCATGAAATAAGAAGAGATATAGGGAACAAGCAAATATTACCGATGAAGCTCCACCTAAGAAGAACACGATTGAAGAATTGAAAGTCAAGGACTTGTGTTACTAAGTCCTCTCTCAAATATTTCTCCTAGTCTTCTATTCTAAGTTTTGTATTGTTTACTTTTATGTTTTGATTTCTAGAATTTGTAGGTCTAACATGTCTTGTTAGAACATTTTTTGAATTATTTTGATAAGTTGTAGGCATCCCTCAGAAATATTGAATTAAGAGGGAGCCTCCACCATTTTACCAAAATATAAGTATTTCGTTCTTTGTTTTCGTATTTTCATGTTTGGTTTCCTTCTCACATCAATATTTGTTTGTATTGTATGATAATAACCTTTTCTTTATATATTTTCCTTAGTAGGAAAAATTGCAGAATACACAAAGGTTATGGAAGATATTTTCAAAGAATAGACTTGAAGCATGGAAGAAGTTTTGTTGCAAAATAAGCCCTTCAAGAATTGATGTCTTACAAGGTTTTCCAAGGAACAAAGTCTTAGACTATAAGCTTTATTATAAATTTCTCTTCATGTAAAATGTATGATCATTATTCTTTTGAAATTGATTTACATTACTGAGATTGTTATGTCTAGGATGTTGAATTTTAAAGATTCTTGTTAGGGTGATGAATAATTAGATTAAATCTACCCTTGTCATACTATCATTTTGATAATTCTTGTGAAACCCTAACCTTTAGGTTTCACTGTAAAACCCTAGCCTCTTTATGCTAAGGGCATGTCAATAATGTTGAAACCCTAGTCATCTTAGGGTTGTTGATAAAGTATAGAAATCATATTCTTTTGATGTTTAGGGTTTTGGTATTGTTATGATAACAACTCTAGTTCTTTAGGGTTTGTTGTTAATGTCTAAGTTATGTATTGAAACCCTATATCTTTAGGGTTTATGAACAAAACCTTTGTAATAGTAAGATCCTAGGAATAAAGCTATAGGTGTATGTTCGTATGTTTGATCGAAACCCTAACCTAGTGAAAATTGTTGTATATCTAACTTTGATGTGTCAATGTTTGTTTCTTGGGTTTACCTAGTAGACATTGATGTGAAATGTATCCTAGCAATGCATATGCTAGTATTCTATCTTAATTGTTGAAGCTCATGTTTTAGTTTGTAAAACCTAGGGTTTGTGACGAAACCCTAGTAGAGAGTGATATTCTAGGATATGATGATATTGTTTTCAATATGATTTAGTTTTGATGACAAAATCTAGGGTTTGCAACAAACCATAGTAGTGTATGACATGTAATTCTAAAATCTTATTGTTGAATCCTTAGATTTAAATTGCTGATATCTAAGGCTTTATGCCTCGAAGATGGAGTCTAGGGTTCATGACAAAACCCTAGCAAGAAGTTGAAGTCTAGTATATAAAAATATGTGTCTCTTGTTGATTATCAACCTAACTAGGTTTAGGTATTTGATATCTAAAGTTTGAATATTTTGATGCTTCCGTTATAATGGCATGATAAAAATATTATAGTTATCTTCATGCTTCAGTACATTTTTATTTGGTTGTACTTATTGTTGAAGATTTTCAAGTACATAATCTTCAAGATATTCATAAGTTGAAGATGATAATGATGAACCTGATGAAGGAACCTATAAGAATGATGATGCCATAAGATATAAATGAAGTCTTGAAAGAATGAAGTTTCTCAAATTTGAGAGGGAGGGTATATTGTGATAACCATAATGAATACCTTGAAGTAAGAATGAAACTGAATGAATTGAAGTACTACATATGAATGAAGTTATAAAAAAATATTTGAGAAGCACTGAGACTGTATTTGGTGTTGCTGAAGAAATGGAGAAGGAAAATAAAAAATGACATAATTAGCATGAGAATGATTGAGGACCTCGAAGTTTTGTGTTTAATTGTATATATACATTTGAAAGTTTATTACTAATTGGGGTTGTGATTGTACAAGATCTCTCCATAAAAGATTGAACGCTTGAAGCATGTTTGGATTGGTGGATATATCTGATTTATTTGATTAGGAGAGATAAAGCATCTAATGGTAAGATGCTTGGGAGGATATTTGGTTGGCCTATATGTTGATGTCTGGATCATGAATTAGGGAGGGCGGCATTGATCAAGGAGCTCCGACCTTGGATACACAACTAGATCCCCGGGTTGGTGGTAGAGCTTAAAAGCCTGATGGTACCTAGAGTGGATAAAGCTTGAGTCCATGTTAGTCCCACCCGATTAGAGTACCCTGGTAAGGTATCTAGTCTGTTGCACTCTGTGTGCTATGACTCTTCATAGAGCATATCATTTTGAGATCTTCCTTGTACCTATGCATATTTTTAATTATGAATACCTCCCAAGTTAAGAGGGAGTGTTTAAAAATGTAACTAGTGTGAGTCTTCATAATTGTATTTGTGTCATGATGTAATGTATTAATAAAAAAAAAGAAAAATAAATTTTATTACTAAATAAATTGACTTATTAACGCATTAGTTTCATGGTTGGGTCAATTTTTTTTAGGTCAAAGCCTCCATTGAAGGCTTCTAGGTTTTATGCCAACTGTCCTTGTCCAATCATAATGTAAAAGACCCTTCTTGGGCTTTATTTGCCAAGAAAATAATTTAGTTTGATGTAAGTTAGGTGTTATAGGCCTCCTCCACCAAGTTAGACTCACATTGGACATCTCAGCCTAACTAAGGGGCATAAAATATTATATAAAGGAAACAACTTGATCTCATTTGACACACTCACTCATCAAGTTCTATCTGCAATCTTATGGGACAAGAAAATGTGCGAAATTCAAGAAGGAAGAAGGAAAGGGATAACGAAAGAGGAGGAGGACATTATCTACCTAAGGAATTCAAAATTTTCTCTCTCCTATATCACACATGCAAAGGAACTTAAGTTTCTAGAGGGCCGAAACTAATTTCGTTGGTGGGCCAACATTATGTAGCTAGGGGTCGAAGTTTTGTAGCTGGGAAGTAAAATTTTTGGATTTTCGTTAGGTTGAAGTTGTTGAACAAGAAGTGACTATTGAAGTTTGTTGAATCGTATTGGAAGGATGACTTGGTGGAGGAGGAAAGTCTTTGGGCCTAGGGTCTTGGTCTATCTCAACTTGAATTTCCTAGTGTAAGAGTTTGACTGGGTTTTCCCCTATAAAGGGGTTTTATCCCCAGAAGAGTGCCTACATCTGGTGTCTTTGATCTTCGTGTTTTTCTTTTGGTAAATTTTTGATGAAAATAGATAAGAGAAAAACATAAGAAAGTTAATAAGAACTTAGAGATATCACAAGTAATTATCAACATAAGAAAATGTTTCTACCTATCCGATTTTCTAACACTTTCATCTTCAAGCAAGGAAAGGAACTTGCTAGAAGGAAGTCTAGATGAACAAAACCAGAAAGAGGTATGTATATATTTGATAAGTAAATTCATGTCATTATATAGTTTCTGATAGCATGGTTGAATGTTCTATCTCTTGAGCATGATCAAATAAGATGGATCACTTCCATTAGATTGATGCATGAAGGCATGTAGATAATGTGCCTTGAACTCTTCTACATATTGATAAGATGAAAACAACATAATATGACCTCATATGGAAGATGAGGTGGTTGAAAAGTATGGTTAATATAATGAAGGAACTATGTATAAAAGTTCTTGGGGAAGAAATATGTGAAGAAAGTAAGTAGAGTTCCTGAAATATGCAACCATAGTCATGTAAGATAAGATGAGTGATCAACATCCAATAAATAGAATAATTAACTATGAGATATCCATGGAAGAAGAAGGTATGAAGACCCTGATATGGATACTTGAAAAATAAAAATCTTGGTAATGAATGTCTAGGAGATGGGTTCATACATGTGCATGATGTTGATGTTGCAAGAAGCTGATGTCATGATGAAAGACCATCATAAAAGGTAACTTTGGTTTGATGTTCATTTTTATTTTTTGAAAACATCTGGTTGGGTCAATACATGGCTAATGAAACATGGTTGTAGAAGTCACCTGCAGCTAGTACTCATGAGATTGGATGGAATATCTTGAAAGAAAACATGACTTGGAAGAGGTAGTTGTATGAAGGATATCCAAATGTGGACTAAAAGATCACTTTCCGACGAAGAGAAGGATGGCGTGAATATTGGTCTTGTTGAAAAGAAAGTGATATAGAAGATGGCCGATGCCCTACAAATAAGTTATGGTGAAGGCGGTTCCATAATGAAGAAGATGAATTTCATGACATGATGCAAAAATAGGAGCGCTACAAGCAACTAATAGTACCATGGCCTCCACCAAAGAGAAGATAGTTACTATTGGAAACAAGTCCTTAGTTGAGAGGGAGCTTGGGTATATTCCTTTTATAGGCATGATTTTATCCTCTGTAGTTGAGAGGGAGAGATAGGCACATCATTCTTGTCTTCATGTTATGAATAAAGAATGGAGGATTGGTAAGCATCTAGTTTTTAATACTCTTTGAGGATGTGGTAGTGCATCCAATAGGTAAGAGTAGTTGAAGAGGAAATTCCTTGAGGATGTATTATTCCAAGACAGGAACTATCCTAGAAGGACATACCTTGTGAACATTTGGGTGGGGTATATGACTTAAGAGATAATGATGATGGTGTCTATCATTCATTGTCTCGCTAGCATTGTGTTATGATATTGTGGAGAGATAGAGTGCTTAATCAAGGCATTTCTATGTGACAATGTTGGTTGATAAAATGAGATGCACTGGTATATGTTGAGAAAATAGCTTATGAGATGGCTTACCAACTCGACTCTTCTTATGAGAATTATTCAGTATGAGAATGTCCAAGTACCTTGTATGGATTTGGAATACCTCCCTAGTTAAGAGGGAGTGTTGAAATATGTAAATAGGTTAGTCTTCATAATGACACATGTAATCATGATTTTATGTATTTGATATTGAAGAGAAAAATAAATTTATTATTGTCAATCTTGATGTTGGGTTTCATGCTCAAGATTATTTTATTTATAGTTCAATCACCCATTAAGCGCTTCTAGGGCTTGTCATTGAGTCAACAAGTCAATTGAGTCATTTTCATGTATGGAAGACCCTCTTGGGCATCATGTATCAAGTCAAAGAAATTTATTGTAAAGTCAAAGTGTCATAAGAATCCCTCCAGGACAACTCAACCTCCAAGAAGAGATGTCGGACTATAAGAAGGGACAAGTCTGCCTCAAGATAAGGCTATTCGACCACCAAGAGAATGTTATAAATTAGAAGCACTCGACCTCATTTATGATCATCCATTAGGCTCACAACAAGTTAGATCAAGGGAAAAATAATCTCTCTAGCTAGCGAAAAAGGAGAACAACTTAAGAAGAAAAAACACTGAAAATTTGGGCCGTTTCTGGGAATTATTCCTCACACATGCAAAAGAGTTAGTGTTAAAATTGGAAACTAGGGCCAAATTACACCTTAAGAAAAATCATATTATGGAGATTATTATTTCATTGGATTCCTCTTTCAGAGAGGTACAATAAAGATCATCTTATTCTGACAAGAAGAAATGGAATTATGAATTTATTTCTTCTATGGACAAATTGTCAAGGTCGGATCCAGTCAAATGTAGGCTCATGAAGCCCAACAAATGTGTCTCTTCACCCTCAACATTGTGTATAAATAAGAGAGATCTTTTCCTTATTTGGAAATCATCACTCAACATATGTTTCTCTTTCCTCTCCTCATTGGTTCGTACAACAAAGGAGCAACTCTTCTCTCTTCACTCATTGACAAAGGGTGATCGAAAATTTCAGGTAGAAATCATAGTACTATTTTTGGGCTAATTTTAGGGGCATTGACCAGCGTTGACCGAGGGTCAAATCACATATTTTGACTGTGTTCGTTAGGTAGTTATTCTGATCTCTTGAAGCCACATCTCTTGACACAAAAAACGAGGTAATTGGATCACGTTGAGCTGCATTGACCGTTGAAATTTTGACCACAGTGTTGACTTTGCGTTGACTAAGATTTTTAGGACTATTTTGAGTTGAATTTATCTATCTTTGGAGGTTGATTTGATTGAGTTATACTGAGCTCATTTGAAGGATATTTTCTACTATTTTGACTAGCATAGACTTTCTCATTCAGGCATATCCTATTAACCACTGTTTGGCTAGATTGTTTTAATAGTGATTGGGAAAGTGAATTTTATATTTGTACTCTCTCTCTCTGATGGACTATTAAAGAATAATAAGAAGATTTGATTAAAGGATTTCCTCACATTCAGGTTTGTCCTTGGCATGTGCCACATCTTGTGTCCTCTTGTCTTATGAATATGATTTTATGTTCTATCTGCATTTACTGTCAATGTTTATAAGTTAATGTGATTTCTATTGGATATAATTGGAATTTGTCATTGGGTTTCTAAGGTAACATTGAAGTAAATTGTCTTAATCATAGAACATACCATTGTTATGTAAAATAAACATGGCATTAGAGCCAAGTTGAAGACGAAGCTCAAGCAAGAGTGAAGCAAAGTAATCACTGAAGGAAGCTGTTGGACAAGGAATTGGAACTAGTCCCGATTACGACTACATCTTTCTTCAAATCCGAGGACAAGCTCAAGGACAAATCCAACTATCATGCATGGAAGATGATCTTGGATTTGAATTTGGAAGAGAATGATGCCATGGACTATGTTAAGCAAAGAATAACTGAGCCTGCTGCAAATGCATCTGTTGCTGTTCAAACTAAGTAGAAGAAAGGTGATACAAAAACTAAAAAGAATTATTGTTGATTCTATTCATAAGCCTTTTTTTGCATATATTTATGATTTGGAAATATCTAAGGAAATGTATGAAAGACTGGTTGGGATTTTCAAAGTGAATAATGCAAATCAAATTCTCTTTCTCAAGAACAAGTTGAAAGACATTAAGATGGATAGAGGAGAATCCATCCAATCCTACTTCATGAGGATCACCGAAATCAAGAATGATCTCTTATCTATTGGAGAAGTCATTAGTGATAGGGAACTCTCTCTCATTTCACTTTTGGGCCTTACAACAGATTGGGATGTGTTCAATGCTACCATTCTTAACAATGACAAGATTCCGGGATATGAGGAACTATTGGCCACATGCACTCAAGAAGAAATAAGGATGATGTAATGAGACAAGCCCTCAAATGGAAACAATCCTACTTCATTCTCCGCTCATTATAGAAGAAGAAATAATGCTGGTCTAGGGAATCAAGGACAAGGGTTCAAGAAGGGATTCAAAGAAGGAAGAAAAGGAATATGCTTCAATTGTAACAAGTTTGGCCACTTTGCTAGAGAGTCTACTCACAAGAAGGATACTCCACAAGATGATGACAACAATAACAACAAAAACTTCAAGGGAAATGGTAATTGAAGGAACAACAGGTTCAACAACAAAGGAAAGAGAACTACTCTTGCTGCTCGAAATGGAGGTGGTCGTCCTCCCAAGAAGTCAAGAAACTCCAGGTATGATGAAGTTAATATTGCAAAGAAAAATGAATTTTATGTTATTTTTGCCCTATCCACCGCCTCTCCTTTGGATACATTGGAACATTGGTTGATTGATAGTGGTGCCTCAAGGCACTTCATTGGGTATAAAGAATATCTCTTAAAATTGGTTGAGAAGAAGACAAATATAGAGATCATACTTGGGGAAAATACCACCTATCCTGTGAAAGGAATTGGGACATTGACTCTTCACTTAAATCAAGGTCAAAGCCTTCACATACAAGAAGTGCTATATGTACTAGACTTGAAAAATAACTTGGTTTCTATTACTGTGATGGAAGATAAAGGTTTTAAGGTGTCATGAATTGATGGGAAGGTTCATCTTTGACAAAGAATCCAATAGATGCATTCACTCTAGGATTTAGGGTTGAAGGTCTTTATCAGGTTGGAGGAAGTTCGTTGGGAGCTATGATTTGTGACACCTCTCTTCATTCTGAATTATGGCACCAGAGATTTTCTCACCTTCATTTTAAAGCTTTACCCAATGTAAAGAAGATGGTCACAGGGATGCCTGAATTTAACTTGAATCATGAAGGTGTTTGTCAGGGATGTGAAGCTAGAAAACACACAAGGAGATCATTGCCCTCAAGTGAGACTCAAACCATTGATATTATTTAACTGGTCCATTATGATCTATCAGGTATGATGCCCGTTACATCTTTGGGTGGATATTTTTATTATGCTATTTTTGTGGATGAATTCTCTCGCAAAACATGGATCTATTTCTCAAAGAAGAAGAATAAAGCATTCAAATGGTTCCTCTCCTTCAAATCCTTGGTTGAAAATAAAAAAGGGAATAATATCAAAGTTCTAAGGACCTATAATATGACTGAATATGAGTCTAATGAGTTCAAAGACTATTGTAGATAATACGACATTAAGAGGGAGACTACAACTGCTTATACTCCTGAAAAAATTGGTGTTGCTGAAAGTAATAATCATACTATCATCGAAGATACCTGGGCTATGCTTCATGATCAAGGTCTTCCTAAGTTCTTATGGGGAAAAGATACCAACACCGTTGTGTATGTCAAAAACTGATGCCCACATCATGCTTTGGATTTCAAGACACCTGAAGAAGTATTCAATAGTGAGAAACTTGATGTTTCTCATTTTAGAATTTTTGGATGTCACATAGACTTTCATGTGCTGAAAGAGAAAATAAAGAAACTAGATGCATTTGGGAAGAAAGGAACATTCACAGGCTACAATGAAACTTCGAAGGAATATAGAATCTAGGTGCCTGGTCAAAGGGAAGTGGAGTTAAGTCACGGTGTAACTTTAAATGAAGATTCCATAATTAGAAAGATTCAAGATCTTCTTATTCCTAGGAAGGTCAATGATGAACCGATGCCCGATCTTGAAGGTGTAATGGATCCCATTGATGCACCTCCTTGTTAGCCCTCTATTACAAGAAAGAGGCCTTTGTGGCTTAAATATACTCTTGAAGATGCTAAGAAACACATTGCATTGAGAGGGACGTTCTGTGAAAGCAATATGACGAATAGGTACTAAGGGTACCTAGTTGTCATGAGTACTATTGTACAATCTGAGCCTTGTACATTCAAAGATGCCGTGAAGCAACAAGTTTGTAAGGATGTGATGAACGAAGAGTATGAATTGATAATGAAGAATAATGTCTGGGATGTGGTTCCTAGACTCAAGGATAAGTCTGTGGTCTCTTTGAAATGGCTCTACAAGATCAAACATGGAGCTGATGGGAGTGATGAGAAATTCAAGGCGATATTTGTAGCTCGAGGCTTTTCTCAAAAGGAAAGAGTAGGCTATGATGAGATATTTGCACCAGTTGCCCGATATACCACCGTCCATTCAATCATAGCCCTTTCTCCCTCGCAAGGATGGAACCTTCATCAGATGGATGTCAAAACTGCCTTCTTGCATGGTTCTATTAAGGAGGAAGTAAATGTGGAACAACCTGAGGGGTTCGAAGTTCAAGATTGTGAGACACACATATGTAGGTTGAAGAAAGCCCTCCATGGGTTGAATCAAGCCCTTAGGGCTTGGTATGAGAGGATTGATAGATATCTTATGAAGCTGGGGCTTACAAGAAGCGATGCTGATCCAATCCTATACTTCAAGGTTGAAAAGGACCTACCCCTCATTTTGGTCCTTTATGTGGATGATCTCTCTTTAATAGGTGATGGCCCTTTCACTCATCAATGCAAGAGGGAGTTGGATTTCGAGTTCAAGATGAAGGACCTAGGACCAATGCATTATTTCCTAGGGTTGGAGGTCTAGAAAAATACAAGTGAGATTTTCCTTTCTTAAGGAAAATATATTGTGAAGATACTTGAGAGATGTGGGATGGTGGACTGTAAGTCCATGACTACTCCAATGGAACTCAACTTCAAGAAGCTATGTGGAAGTGCTGTTAGGCTATAATTGGCGAACCCTACCGAGTATCGTTAACTTGTGGGGGAAATTATGTTCTTGGTCAACTCCCATCCTGACATATGCTTTTCTATGAACATGTTGAGTCAATATATGGTTGAGCCTCATCACATTCATTGGATTACTGCCAATAATCTCTTGAGATATCTTTGGGGCACCATCCACTATGGTCTGAGATACACTGCTAGGAATTTGAGGCTACATGGATATTCAGATGCTGACTTGGCTGGCACTGTGGTAGATCATAAGAGCACATTTGGGTGCTACTTATCTTTGGGATCTACTTCTATACTTTGGATGAGCGGGAAGTAGAAATCGGTTACACTAAGCACCAGAGAAAGAGTATATTGCTGCGAGTATGGCATGTTGTGAAGAAGTCTGGTTGAGGAAGCTCTTTAGTGAGCTATTTGAGCACGTGCTAGATACGACTGTGATCTTTTGCGACAACCAGAGTGGGATTCATTTATCAGAGAATTTGTGTTTCACGATTACTCCAAGCACATTGATATTAGGTACCAATTTATCTAGGAAATGGTACAATGGGGAGAAGTTAGGCTCCAACATATCAGGATAGATGAGCAAATTATTGACATTCTCACGAAGCCTCTCAAGAAGGTCAAATTATTATTCTTCCGAGAGAGACTTGGAGTCATGGAATGACCCTCTTATGAGGGTCCCGGATGAGTTGGACATAGAGCTTTGGTAGCTCATGGGGGCGTGGGGTACTTCTTGGAGCTAGCTATGAGAAACCATAGGGTGAGTGGTTCACCTTCACCTAGTGGTGCGTTGGATACATGGTGAGTGGTTCACATTCCCCTGTGATACCCAATTATGGTTGACATGTGTGTAGGGTGAGTGGTTCAACTTCCCCTACCTTGACACATGCATGTACAGTGAGTCCTTCCCCTATAGTTGACATATGCATAGAATGAGTGGTTCACCTTCTCCTGTTGATTCCCTGACATAGATCCTACCCATAGAGTCCGGGATTCATGGGAAGTACCTCTCATTTGGCCAATGAGTTGGGAAAAGATGGTTAGGGACCATAGCACTACCAATGGATGGATCGTGTACTACCGTACTCCCTATGACTAAGATCCATGGTGTTCAACAACTTGATCTGGGATCAACGATTGATTTTAGTCAGTGGATAGCGGTATGATACACTCTCGATCACTTATTATTCATTATTACTTCATGGTTCAATAGAGTAGAGTAGAGAAGTGATGGCATGATGGTTCAGGATGAGAGGTTGGCATGATGATGGATTGGCAGGTGGAATTCTCCCTAGTTGAGAGGGAGTGTTAAAATGGGCAACTAGGGCCATAATCCACCTTAGGACAACTCATATGATGGATATTATTATTGCATTGGATTCCTCTTTTGGATAGGTGATATTCTGATATAAAGATCATCTCATTCTGACAAGCATAAATGGAATTATGAATTTATTTCTTCTATGGACAAATTGTCAAGGTCGGCTCCAGTCAAATATAGGCTCATGAAGCCCAACAGATGTGTCTCTTCACCCTCAACATTATGTATTAAATAAGAGATAGATTTTCCTCATTTGGACATCATCACTCAACACATGTTTCTCTTTCCTCTCCTCATTGGTTCGTACAACAAAGGAGAAACTCTTCTCTCTTCACTTGTTGACCAAGGGTGACCAAACATTTCAAGCAGAAATCAGAGTACTATTTTTGGGCTAATTGTAGGGGCATTGAAAAACATTGACCGAGGATTAACTCACCTATTTTGACTGTGTTCGTTAGCCAATTATTCTGATCTCTTGAGACCACATCTCCTGGCACAAAAACCAAGGCAATTGGATCACGTTGACCTGCGTTGAATTTTGACCACAACATAACTTGACTCTGTGTTTACCGAGTTTGACCGATATTTTCAGGACTATTTTGAGTTGATTTTTTCTATCTTTGGAGGCCAGGTTGACCGGGTTTGACTGAGCGCATTTGAAGGATATCTTCTACTAATTTGACCAGCATTGAATTTCTGGTTAGGGCATCTTGTTGACCATTATTTGGCTGGACTGTTTTGATAGGGATTGGGCAAGTGAATTTTATATTTGTACTCTCTCTGATGGACTATTGAAGAATAATAAAAGAAATTAATCAAAGGGTTTCCCCAGAATGGGGTTTATCCCTAGCATGCGCCACATCTTGTGTCCTCTTGTCTGGGCTTGCCTTATGCATATGATTTTATGTTCTATCTACATTTATTGTCAATGTTTATAAGTTAATGTGATCGCCACTGTATATAAGTGGAATTTGTCATTGGGTTGCTAAAGGAACATTGAAGTAACTTGTCTTAAGCATAGAACATACCATTGTTATATGAAATTAACAGTTATGGAATAAATAATTGTAGTAGAGATCAAAATATTGCAAGAGGCTGAATCAGATAAAAGAAGGATCATCTTGTGAACCGAATTATTGAAGAAGAAGCTACTGTCCAAGCGAAGGGGAAAAAGGAAGAAATTCACCATATTTATCTCACACGTGTGACCTAGGGTTTTTGCAATAGAAGATGAAATTGCTATCCTAAAGCATAGGTCGTAAATGTGAGGAAGGGGTGAAATTTGAAGTTATGAGACAAGTTTTGATTGGCATTGACGTTGTGGAAGAAAATATATTCAAAGGTGTTGAAGAATGTGTAACTAGGTTCGGTCTTCATTAGTATGAAATGTGTTCTTGTATATATAAAATGAAAAAGAAATTATTATTATTATTGGAGCATGGGTTTCATGCTCAACTTCTTTAATTTATAGGTCAAGAATCCATTGAGTGCTTCTCGGGATTTTCCTAGGTATAAGAGTCATTGTCATATATGGAAGACCCTATGGGAACATTGTAATTGTAAAATAAAATTTATTTTGTCTTGAAAATGTCAAAATACCTCCAAGATCAAGTCAGCTTACATGAGCTGTCAAGTTGGCCTAAGTGAAGAGACATGTCCACCCTTGAAGGAAGGCTATATATAAGAGGAACTCATCCTCCATTTGTATCAATCAATCAATCATCTCTCATACAAAAAAGGAAGTAGTAGAAGGATAAGAAGGAAGTACAAAGAAGAAGTCGAAGTGTTTGGGTCTCTCTACTTTCTTTTAGGAATGAAAAGTTAGGGTTTATGCAATGGGCAAGTCTAGAAGTTCGATTTTGGAAGTAGGAAGAGAAAGAATTCAAGTGAAGGTCTCTTAGGGTTTCCTACTAGCCTTAAGACTCAAATCAAGGCAAGCAAGGTCAAGGGAAGAGAAGAAAGAGGGAGGTTGAAGTCTCCAAGTGAAGCAACAACAGTTGTTGGGGCAGAATTTCAGATTTACCAACGAGGTCGAAGATATTGTAGGAGGTTGAGGAAGAGTTGATCTTGAAGGGTAATTTTCTGAGTCTAGGTCACGGTATTCATTAATTGAAATATCTAAAAGTTAAGAATATATTTTACGGGCTTCCCCCCAAGAGGAGGGGTTTTTGCCCTGGCTTGGAGCCTACATAATGTGTCATTTTTCTTACTGTTTTGGTAGCTATTCGATGTATTTCATATTGAACTAACAAATATCAAAGCTAATAAGTAAAAAGTCTAACACAAGCAGTTATCAAGTTAAGAGATTTAACATATACATTTCCCTACTGAATTCTCAACATGGTATTAAAGCTTTGCTTATCTAAGGGCATTATGAGGATCTCCTCTACAATGAAGAAGGTCATCAAAAGGATTGCATGCCATCTCAAGAAAAGCATCATAGAGGTATGGAGTCTCATATTCTCTTCAAATGAGGAATCAATCATAGAAAAATATGAAGGACTCTTCTCTTCTCTTTCTGGAACATTTCAAGATGAATATATTTGGGTAATTGATAACAGTGCATCACGGCACATGACTAGTCACTCTCACCAATTGAAGACCTTATAAAACGAAAAATCCTCTTACTTTGTGGAACTTGGAGACAACAAGAGCTATCTTGTGAAAGGCATTGGATCATCATCCATAAAGCTAGAAGATGGAAGAACCATCCACCTCAATAACATTTTGTCTATTCCAGGTTTGCACAAAAATATACTTTCTATTTCAATATTCGAAGATAAAGGAGATAGAGTAGACTTAATTGATGGAAAATTAGTTGTTTGGGAAAAATACTCAAGCATAGAAAAAGCTAAAGTAATTGGTATCCGAGGAAGAAGGATCTACAAATTAATATCTCCCGTAAATCATGCCCTAGTTCACACTGAGATTAGTCCATGTGAAATTTGGCATAGAAGTTTTGGTCATCTACATTTCAAAATTCTTCTAACCCTAAATTCTATAGTAGATGGAATACCAAATCTAAAGGAGGATCATGAAGTTGTTTGCAAAGGATGTGCATTAGGAAAAAATACCATGAAACCATTTGGAGGCAGTGCTTCAAGATCAAAATAAATCTTGGATCTCATTCACTCTAATGTATGTAGCCCTATGACTCCAAAATCACTTGGAGGACATATTTATTAGGTCAAATTCATAGATGGTCACTCAAGAAAGACCTGGGTTTACGTAATGAAAACCGAGGATGAAGTATTCAATAAATTTCAAAAATTCAAAGCTGAAGTGCAAAACCTTACAAAAAGAAGGATCAAGATACTAAGATTTGATAATGGAGGAGAATATAAATCCAAGGAGAACATAGCATTCTATAAGGAATTTGGGATTAAGAGGGAGCCGATAGTTGCATACAATCCCGAAACAAAATGGAGTTTCAGAAAGAAACAACAAGTCCATTGAAGAAAGTGTAAAAGCAATGATACATGATCAAGACCTACCAAAGTTTCTATGGGATGAGGCAACTAGTACAACATTATACATACAAAATAGATGTCCTCACAGATCTTTAGACAACAAAACTCCAGAAGAAGTGTTCACTAGGAAAAAGCCATTCGTCAATCATCTCCGAATCTTTGGATGTCCTGTCTACATTCATATTCCAAAAGACGAAAGAAATAAGCTGGATCCTTTCGGTGTGAAATGTATATTTGTTGGGTATAGTAACTCATCGAAAGCCTATAGAATCTATATGAAAGATGGAAATAAAATTGAAGTTAGTCATGATGTCATATTTGATGAAAGAAACATTCAAGAAATCAAAAGAACTTTCTATAGATTTTGATGACGAACAACTTCCTATGTTTGAGGAAGAAGTTGACAAAGAAGAAGGATATCACCATGATGAAGAAGGACCTAGTGAACCTATTCAACCTTTGGTCACTCAAGAAATAAGGAAGATAACTAATTGGTTGTAGTGTACAATACATGATGCAGAAGGCCATGGAGCAACTCAAGGATCATTTAGATAAAGTAAAAGACCCAAGAGATACTCTGGGTATGCTGCAAACATTTCAAAATTAATAGAAGAAAAACCATCCACTTTTGAAGAGGCTATAGAACATAAAGAATGAAAAGATGCCATGAATGAAGAATATCAATCTATAATGAAGAATGGAGTATGGGAGATCATACTGAGGCATGAATAAAAATCTGTAGTTACTTCTTCGTGGATCTATAAGATCAAGAATGTAGTCGATGGCAATATAGAAAAGTATAAATAAATATTTGTGGCAAGAGGGTTCTATCAACTTGAAGGCATTTACTATGAAGAAACTTTTGCTACAACAACAAGATACATGACAATTCAATCATTTCTCTCTTTGGCAACATCGATGGGGTGGAACATCCACCAAATGGATGTCAAGACTGCATTTTTGAATGGAACAATAAATGAAGAAGTCTACATAGAAAAACCTTTGGGATTCGAAATCAAATATAGGAAGGTATATGTTTTCATATTAAAGAAAGCATTATATGGCCTCAAGCAAGCACCAAGGGCATGGTATGCTAGAATGGATGCATATCGAAAAAGACTAGGATTCACAAAAAGTTTCATTGACTCAAACCTCTATGTTAAGGTTGTAAATAATGGACTTGTAATCATCCTTATGTATGTAGATGATATTATCTTAACAGGTGTAGAAGGTCGAAATGAATAATGGAAGAAGAAATTGGCAACAAAATTTGACATGAACAATCTGGCACTGATGCATTAATATCTAGGACTAGAGGTCTGACAGGAACTGGATGAATTCTATTTAAGTCAAGGAAAGTACGTGATCGAGATTCTGAAGAAGTTCAACATGGTGGAGTGTAAAGAGATGACCACTCCAATGATCACAAAGTTGGAAAGACTAAGGAGCTCCAATCAAGCCCTTTCGATCCTTCTAGATATAGACAATTGATTGGCTCATTAATGTACTTGGTGAATACTCGTCCGAAGCATGATCACTGGATAGCAACAAAAAATATCCTAAGATATCTGTGGGGAACCATAAACTACTTCCCGAAATATGATAAAAGGAATAATGTTCAATTGATTCGTTATACAAACTTTGAACAGGGAGGTTGTGAATAGGATGGAAGAAGAAATATAGGAGGATGTTTTAGTATAGGATCATCTATGTTTTCATAGATGAGAAGAAAAAAAAACACCATTTCTTTGAGTAGTTCTAAAGCATAATATGTTGCAGCATGTGAAGTTAGCTAGGAAGTAGTTTGGTTAAGAAAGCTGC
This sequence comes from Pinus taeda, assembly GCA_000404065.3. Taxonomy (NCBI): domain Eukaryota; kingdom Viridiplantae; phylum Streptophyta; class Pinopsida; order Pinales; family Pinaceae; genus Pinus; species Pinus taeda. The sequence continues at coordinate 78,231 of APFE030773662.1, forward strand.
TTCCTGACTTATTTGAAGGACCGATGAGCCTATAATGATACATTGTGATAACACAAGTTGTATTCATTTGTATGAGGACCCAGTGAAAAATGGTGTGGTGCAACTACAATATATCTCCACTGATGAGAAAGTAGCTGACATATGACAAAATCACTTCCAAAAAAGAAGGTTGTATACTTAAGGGACAAGGTGGGTTTGGTGGATTCGTCCTCTCAGATTGAGAGGGAGGGATAGACACAAGCATTATTGTCTTCACTTGGAAAGAAAGAATGGAGGGTTGGATAACCATATGTCATTCCATAGTCTTTGAGAATGTGGTAGGGAATTGAAGACAAGAGTATTCATGGACCGATATTCTTTGAGGATTAACTACCTAAGATAAGAATAGTCCAATGAAAGGTCATACTCTAGGAACACCTAGGTGGGGTATGTACCATGGAGAGACAATGATGATGGTGTCTACACATCATTTATCTCACTAGAATTGTTCTCTAATATTGTGGAGAGATAGAGCTGTTAGTCAAGGTCTTGCTATACAACAATGTTGGTCGTTATGATGCTAGACAGATGGGTTACTAATCTGACTCTTCTCATGAGATATTTTCAATTGAGAATTACCATGTACCTCCTATGAATACCTCCCTAGTTAAGAGGGAGTGTTGAATAATGTGTAACTAGGTTTAGTCTTCATTAGTATGAAATATATTCTTGTATATATAAATTGGAAAATAAATTATTATTATTATTGGAGCATGGTTTTCATGCTCAAGTTCTTTTATTTTATAGGTCAAACACCCATTGAGTGCGTCTAGGGTTTTTCCTAGGTATAATAGTCACTGTAATATATGGAAGACCCTATGGGCACATTGTACTTGTAAAATAAAATTTATTTTGTCTTAAAAATGTCAAAATACCTCCAAGATCAAGTCAGCCTACATGAACTGTCAAGTTGGCCTAAGTGAAGATACATGTTCACCCTTGAAGGAAGCCTATATAAGAGGAAATTGTCCTCCATTTGGATCAATCAATCACTCATCTCTCATAAGAAAAAGGAAGCAACAAAAGGATGAAGAAGGAAGTACGAAGAAAAAGTCGAAGCATTTGGGTCTCTCTACTTTCTTCTGGGAATGCAAAGTTAAGGTTTATGCACTAGGCAAGTCTAGAAGTTTGATTTTGGAAGCAGGAACAACAAGAAGGAAAGCCAAGGTATCTTAGGGTTTCCTACTATCCCTAAGACTCAAATCAAGGCAAGTGAGGTCAAGGGAAGAGTAGCAAGAGGGAGATCAAAGTCTCCTAGTGAAGTAACAATAGTTGTAGCAGTTGTTGGGGCAGAATTTCAGATTTACTAGGGAGGTCGAAGATATCGCAACAGGAGTTTGAGGAAGACTTGGTCTTGGAGGGTACTTGTCTGAGTCTAGGTCTTGGTATTCGTCAATTGAAATATCTAAAATATAAGAAGAGACCTGTTTTCCCCTCAAGAGGAGGGGTTTTGGCCTTGGCTTGGAGCTTACATACAGTGTCATTGTTCTTACTGTTTTGGTAGTTGTTTGATGTATTTCATATTGAACTAACAAATATCAAAGTTAATAAGTAAAAAGCTAACACAAACAGTCATCAAGTTAAGAGAATCAACTATACATTTCCCTACTGAATTTTCAACAAAAGGAAGGTTTGACTTTGTCTTTGAGGGATCTTTGACAAGGGTCATAGGTATTGGAATTTTTCATTTGAAGTTCTATAAGAAGAGAAGAGTTCTTTTGGATTTTCCTCTCAAGAGGAGAGGTTTTGGCCCTGGCTGACAACCTACATTTTGTGTCTCCTTGTCTCATTGATATTAATTGTTTGCTGATAGGAAACACTAATAATAATTAAGTGAAAGAAGAAGCTAATCAATTTAAGTAAAAATACATCACAAGTAGTTATCAAAGTAAGAGAAATCACCTAATATAGCTGCCTCTAAATTTCTCAACAATTAGAAGTCTCTTCAAACATGTGTTTTAAACTGTTTATCAGATTTATTCATTTTTAATGTTCATGTATTCAATATTTGTAGGTCTCTCATGCATCAACAATGCAGTACTAAAGTTTGATGCCTTATTATTAGTTTTTAGTAATATTAGATAATATTTATCTTGTTTTGTTGGCTTTAATCATCCATTTTTGCTCCTTTAACTTTGAAAAATGAATTTCAATTAAAAATCTTATAACTTATCAAGACACATTTCATTGAAAACTTAATTCACCCATTATGTTCGTCTTGACAAAGTCCAAACACAGGGAACCATTAACAACATGTGCAAGTTTCTCTCTCAGTGTATAAACATTCAACAACCAATTGTCTCATATGTGTTGTCTTTCATTGTGAATTTTTGTGAGCACTTATGTCTAGGTCATATCTACGAATGTGACTATTACCATTTGTATATTCATCATCAACTTTCATGATAATTGGTGGTATTGATAAGTCAATACATTAATTAGTTTGCAAATGTTTTCTCTATTGGAAACTATTTTTTGCTATAAATAAAATACTGAGGCAAACACACATAAATTTTATCTTTCTTTCTATGATAATGATAACAATGTTTCCCAAATAATGACAATGTTACATAAATAATGAAAACATTTCAATTTTGACCAAAAAAAACGTAAACTTGCCTAGAATCATTATGCTTTGAAGAGGATAAATTTTACAACCATTTTTTTTCACAATACTATGATTTTTAATGTTTTTGACACATTTTTGAAAAGAGTTTTTAAGATCAATTTTCATCCTTGTTTGGTTGTGCATGCTTAGATTGATAATATAAGAACAAATATATTCTATTTGGAGCGCAAAAATTCTACATCGAGCCCAAGATCCTTCACCAACCTATGAGGTGGTGTTACATGTCATTTTGTTACTATGTCACTTGACCGTTAAAATGGATCTCTTGCTATCCATAAACATGTTCCATTACACTCCCTTAGAAGTCAAACAATAAAAAACCTGTGACGAAGATGTGAATTTTTGGTAAAATGGATTTAGGACTTGTTAAAGACTTTTCCTAGTCAGGTTTTGTGCATTTTCAGTTTATATCCCTGAAAACTGCGCAGAACGCTGCTCTGTCTTCCACTATAGACCCCACAGATAAGTCAAATAAAAGTTAAAATAAAAAGTGAATTTCGGAAGCATTGTTGGTCGAATATATCCCAACTGAAAGCTTCTAGGTCATATCTATTTCAGCCATACCCCTCATATCATGGAGCTAATTCCCTTTCACCAAGGAACCCTAATCCCCCAATTAGAGGATCTCATGCTTCTCTTTTGGATTGGAAACTTCTTCCCCTTGGCCTATAAATTGACTAGAGGATAGAGGGATTAGAAGGTTCAGAAAATATACAGTTATGCTGTTGGATTTAGATTGGAAGGCTTATAAGATAATAAGAGGTTTAGAGGCATTTGGGAGGAACCTCATGATATCAAGGCAGAGGTTGTAAGGCTCTTCTTTATCCTTGAATTAATACAAATGAATCATTTGTTCCATTGTATTATCTTATTGAAATGATGAATGATTTATGCTTCTTTTGATATTCATTAAGATAATCCCAATTTCTAATCCTTTTGATCATTATATTAAGCTTATTTGAATTGTTATGATTTCATATGCCTTTGAGCTCTCTTACGTCTGTGATTGTAGATCTTTTTTAGCATTGGGAAGCTTCATCGAGATAGAGTAGGGATCTTCATCAAGCATTTCACAAATAGGTAAGAGACTTATCCTCCTGCTCTTATATTTACAATTCAAACGAAATAAGCTTAGGGGAAGAGTTATTAAATTGTCTGTTTGTTTCTAGTTTCCTTTAGGATCTAGGGAGATCACTCTTGTTAGAAAGAGGGATTTATCCACCATAAAAAATTGGCGACATCACTGAGGAATGTTACTATGGTTTTGCTTTTCGATCTTTTTCATTTAGCTGGACCCGAGTCTTGGTAAATTTATGATCTTTCAAATTTTCTGGTTTGATTGCTTTATTTTTTTTTATTTTTTCTTGGAATTCCTAGATCTGCGTAGTTTTTATTCACCCACAAAGTGTATATATGCACAGTTGTTGCCTTAGTAACCAGACGCATGCGCACTGAACTATGCTACTCGCTTGCACAATTCCTAGAAATTTTTGAAAAAATAGGTTTTCTCTCAACCAGCGTCTGAATTTTGGTTTCTGAAAGTGTCATCATATTTGTCTTGACTGTCCAATACCTTTTATGAACTTGTTTGAGTGCTTTGGAGAAGTGTTTTTGGGAATAAATCCCTTTTGCAAAATTGATTAGGGTTTTATCTGGCTTGTTTGCTGATTAACAAAAAAGAGATAGGTTATCCTTAAGACCACTTTATTCCTGTCTTTTTTCATCAAATACACCAGATCCATTATAAATCTTTCTTATTTGTGAAAAAATTCTTTGTTTAACCACAAATTGGGGTCTCTCTAAAATTGTTATGTTTTGTGAAGAATTCTTTTCATTGTTGGATGAGAAAAAGGAAATCATTTCTTTTCAGTTTTGAAATATTTCATAATTACATTCTGACATCATTAAGTTAAAAGCATTCATTAGGAAACTTTCATTTTTTCAAACCCTTGGTTGATTACTGTGTGTTTCAAAATTTCAAGTGGTAAATGAGTAAAGACATTTTGGGTTTGTTTTATCTTTTAGGAAAATTTGAAATCTTTGTTTATTTATGCATCTGGATTACATCAAAGAGAAATTGATTGTATTATGAAAAGAGGATTGGTGAAGTTGTGAGTTTTGTATTTTATTTGAAGAAAATCAAAGAAACTCTTACTTTCCCTTAATTAGGATTTCATTGAACAATAGATTACAAATTGCATGTTTGATTGCACTAGAATTTCGAGTTGATTCATAATATCACAAGTTTCACTCTCATTACCTATTGAGTAAATAACAACTTAATAACACAACGCTAATTAAAATCAATTAGAGATTTATATATTTTTAGGTATTTTACCACCAAAAGTAGCTTAAGTGTAGGGCTTCAGAATAGGGAAGTGAGTAAACTTTCCAAGAAGCTCTAAGAAGCTCTTGTTATACATGAGTTAAGCACGAGATCATGTTATACCTAGTGAAGTGATCATACCCACTTCATTGGCTATGACAAAGCAATTTTCACGTATTACAATGGTGTCGAAAGGTACTTGGGGTCATTGTAGAAAATAAAAAAAGACTAACCTGATAATGCAATATAACTAAATCAAAATACTTTAATCTACTTCTACAATAAATTTTGTGGAAGCTTAAAACATTTGAGCAAGATCAAGCTGAACACATATAACCAGAAGAAGAATCAATGCGCATGAAACACAAAAGAATACTCCGAGGAAAGCCTCAACTAAAAACCCTGCTATCTGTATTATCATACAAGTGGAAATATATTAGGATTACACAAAGCCTTAGTTCTCACAGCTATCCAACTCTCAGTACAATCCCTCATAGATGTTCACAGACAAAATATACTGCTCATATGCCTTCTCCTTTTCCCTCCAAGCTCCTATTTCCTTGCGCTATTTCTCCTGGGTGATCCTACTATTACCAAGTGTAACACTAATCACTCACACTGATCTCACACCCTGTAAAACTACGCAATACTCAAGGAATGAATTCCTTCTACATGTATGAGTTTTCTTTATAGGAAAACTCATGCAACTGATAGTACAATGCCCTTGTCTTTAATCTCAACTGGGTCTTTCTCAGAATAGACATGCATGAGTTACTGATGAGAGAATCTTTAGTTATCTGGAGTACACTAGTTGGATGCATGCATGCATTAACTGACTGAACTCACAATTAGTTCCTCAAATAGTTTGGAACTAATTTAACTGGACTTAACTCAGTAAAATGAGCTAACTAATTACAATTCAAATAAAACTGAATATTATATCCTTAATTAAGGGATAATCTCCTTAATTTAAGGGATAATTGTTGCATGACTTCACAAAGACTTCTAGCTTGAATTCTCCAACTAATTAATTCAAGATGAATTAATTAATTATTTTTCAAGCAACTGGTGAGGCTAAATTCGAATTTTAATTCTCAATTTTTAATTCAAGGAAAAATTAAAATTGGAATATTCTTGTTGCCACATTTCAACGCTCCCTCTCAACAAGAAAGGGATTATCTGCCACCCTAATATTGTTTCTATGGAACTTGAATTTACACTTTCACTATGCCTTTGTCAAAGTGTCAGCATCTTTCTCCTCGATCGAAATATACTGCAGCAACATGATCCTCTTTGCTACACAGTGTATGAGATGATGATACCTAATGTCGATGTGCTTGGACCTATCATGAAATACTAGATTCTCAAAGAGTTTGATACAACTTTCATTATCACAATAGATCATAGTTGGATCCATCCTCTGATAAAAAAAACCAACTAGAATTTTCCACATCTAAATGGCGTCACATGCTGCCTGACTTGCAGCCATGTATTCAACCTTTGTCGAGCTCAACCGACCTCTGTTTCCTGCTGTGTCAAGAAACTACAACTGACCCAAGGTTGAAAATCCCTCCTGATGTGCTCTTTCGATCTAATGGACTCCCTGCCCAATCTGCATCAGTGAAGCCCTGTAGCTTCACTCCCCCTGTCCATCTGTACCATAATCCAGACTGAGATGTGCCTCTGAGATATCTCAAAACATGCTTTGATGCCTTCCAAAACATCTTGGTAGGGTAAACCATTTCTTGACTTAGTTGGTTCACCACATAGCACAAATCTGGTCATGTGTTCACTAAGTACATCAGTGAACCCACAAGCTGCCTGTACACAGTAACCTCTACTACTTCTCCTGAAGTAGCATCCTCCTTCCTCCAGTTACCTTCTAGAGGAGTCTGCATGGGCTTGTACTTCTCCATGTGGAATCTCTTGGATATCTCATTGGCATACTTGCCTTGAGACACAAACAAATCCCCATCCTTCTGCCATACTTCCATGCCAAGGAAGTAATTCATGAGACCCATGTCTTTCATCTCGAATTCTCTTGCAAGGTCCTCCTTGCAAGACATGATCAATTGATCATCACCTGTCAATATGAGATCATCAATATAAAGTACAATGATCAACTACTTACCTTTCACCATGATGTGGTATAGGTTTGCATCGCTTCACTCTTTGTGAAGCCCAACCCGGTGAAGTAGTTGTCGATCCTAGTGTACCAAGCACGAGGTGCTTGCTTCAGCCCATACAAAGCTCTCTTGAGTCAGCACACATGCGACTCATGATCGAAGGTCTCAAAACCTTCCAGCTACTCTATGTACACCTCTCCCTAAATCTTGCCATTGAGGAATACAGTCTTCACATCCATCTAATGGATCTTCCAAGCCATTTGTGTTGATAGTGCCAACATCCATATGATAGATGAGTACCTTGCTACAGGAGCAAAAGTCTCATCATAGTCGATCCCCTCGACCTGTGAGAAACCACGGGCAATAAATCTTGCCTTATGCTTCTCCACACTACCATCAGCAGCTTGCTTTACCTTGTAAAGCCAATGGGAACTCACAACTGACTTGTTCTCTAGCCTTGGAACCACATCCCAAACACTGTTACAAACTATGGAGTCATACTCCTCCACGATAGCATCAACCCAAATCGGCTACTGCACTGCTTCCTCAAAGGAAGATGGCTCGGTCTCAACAGATTCCCCAATAAGGTCCATGTATCCAGTGTACCTCTCAGGTGACCTCCTCTGTCTATGCTGAGAAGATGGTTCTCCCACATTCTCTCTTGCATCCGACAACAATCTCTTAGCTTCTCTTGTGCGCTTTCATCCATCTCTAGAAGACTTTGCTTGAGTGGATGTCTCCACTCTTGGAACCTCTGCATGCAGCTGCTCTGCATAAGTCTGAGGCTCCTCCTCCTTAGGAACCAACAGTTCATCCACAGCCTGTAGTTGGAGTTCCCTCTCAAGGGAAACTTGCATGGCCTCCTACTCATCAAACTTGATATTTCTGTGAACCACTGTCCTCCGACTGGTAGGAAAGTACACCCGATAGTTGTGGGGTGTATCAGTGTACCCCACAAGTATTCCGAACTCAGCTTTCGGCTGAAGCTTCTTTCGTGCATCCTTTATCACATGGAAATATGCCGATGAGCCAAAGATCCTGAAGTGACCCACATCTGGTCTCTTACCAGAGATAACTTCCTCTGGTGTCTTCATCCCAAGTATGCGATGTTGGCTTCTATTTTGCAAATAGACCACTGTGTTTCATGTCTTAGGCCACAAATGAAGTGGTAGGCCTTGTTCATGCACCACTTCCCATGCTGCCCCTCGGCCACCCCATTCTGTTGTGGGTTATGAGGTGCCGTCAACTTTCGTATAATTCCTTCACTGTACATAAGTCCTTAAACTCTTGAGAGACATATTATCCACCATTGTTGCTTCTCAAGGCCTTGATCTTCTTCCCTGATTCTTTCTTGACAAAAGCTTTGAACTCACAAAACTTTGAGAAGGTTTGGTCCTTCTTCTGCATGAAATAAATCTTGCATTTACGAGAGTAATCATCAATGAAAATCACATAATACCTTTGCTTCATTGTGGATTCCATCGAGAATGGTCCACACAAATCAATATGAACTCTCTTTAAGATTGCTTCTACTTGATTGTCTCGATCATGAAAGGAAGATTTGGCATACTTTCCTAAGGTAAAACATTTGCATGTGTCAACTTTCTCAAGTTTACCTTTGGGAAGTCCTATAGAGATATGCTGCATTATCTTCAAGGCCCCATGATGCAAATGGCCCAACTGCCTGTGACATAACTCGCCAATTCTTGGATTTTCACCAATTCTGCTTTAAAACTCAATGCTGCACAGTCATCTACCTCTAGTTTATAGAGATTTTTCACCCAAATCCCGATCCTCTTGGTCTGACCCGTGGCTATGTGTCTTAGGAACACCTTTCCTTTACTGAAGACAACATCGTAGCCTTTATCCTCCAACATCACGACAGATACCAAGTTCTTCTTCAGTCCAGGCACATACTTCACATCTGTCAAGGTGAGAGGAGCTCCATGCTCCCTCTGAAAAGCAATCATGCCCACTCCTGAAACACTGTACTTTCCATTGTCACCAATATCTATGCGCATCTTGAGGTCTTTCTCCTCCAAGGTACTGAATAAACTTTTATCGCCGGTCATGTGGAATGAGGCTCCACTGTCAAGATACCAAACACAACCCACCATCGATGACACCATGCATGTGATGAGGGTAAAGTCCATTTTGAGCTAAGAGGATAATGCCTCACCTTCCCATCCTTTCGAGGTTCCCTTCTTGTACTTCTTCGATGGGAAATTAGTTGCACAATGTGCCATCTCGTGACAATTAAAGCATCTCACTTTAGACTTGTCAACCTTCTTCTGTCCATGAGAAGAATTCGATTTGGAATGGGAAGCCTTCCCCTTCCCTTTCCTTGCCTTACTTGCTATGGGCAGATTTTCTTCATCGTCATTATTTGATGAAGAACCATCTCGTGTGCTCCTCTTGATCTCCTCCTGCATCAGATCCGACCGGTGTCATTCCCAATCCGGAAATTTCTCCATTCCATTCACAGAGTCCTAGTAGATATTCCAACTCTTTCGAAGGCCAAGGAGAGCGAGGATCACCATATCATCATCGAAAATAATTATTCCCACATTGCTAAGCTCATCTCTGCAAGTGGTGAGCTTGTTCAGATATGTGGAAATAGTATCTCCCTTCTCCATCTTGATTCTTCAAAGCTTATCCTTGAGCATCAATTTCCTTTGGTCACTACTATTCTGGTAGAGGTCCTTCAATGTCTTCCACATTGAAAATGGAGTATCCTTCCCATGGAGACTCGAGACAATATGGTCTCAAACTCCCTCAAGGATGATCCATCTCGCCTTCGCCACACACTTCTTCCATTCAACCAACTCTTGTGCATTAGTTGAGGCTGGCTTTTGGATTTCTTAATCAATGAATTCCTTCAAGCCGCTGTCTTCTAATACAGCCTCCATGTGATCTTTCCATGCTATGTAATTCAAGCTACCATCCAAGGCATACTCGAGTCTCAAGCCATTGAATGCCATTGGCCAACCTTGAAGTATGATACGAATTCAATTTTTTACCTGCAACCCTGAACTTCAACCTTTGAATTCTCTCCGTAGTATACTGTTCACAACTCTGATAACCTTTGCTCTGATACCATGTAGAAAATCTAACTATAGATTAACCTGATAATGCAATATAACTAAAGAAAAATACTTTAATCTACTTCTACAATCAATTTTGCGGAAGCTTAAAATATTTGAGCAAGATCAAGTTGAACACATATAACCAGAAGAAGAATCAATGCACATGAAACACATGAGAATACTTTGGGGAAAGCCTCAACTAAAAACCCCGCTATCTGTATTATCATACAAGTGGAAATATATCAGGATTACACAAAGCCTTAGCTCTCACAACTAGCCAACTCTCAATACAATCCCTCACAGATGCTCATAGGCAAAATATACTGCTCATATGCCTTCTCCTATGCCCTCCAAGCTCCTATTTCCTTGCATTGTTTCTCCTAGGTGATCCTACTGTTACCAAGTGTAACAATGATCACTCACACTGATCTCACACCCTATAAAAATGCGTAATACTCAAGGAATGAATTCCTTCTACATGTATGAGTTTTGTTTATAGGAAAACTCATGCAACTGATAGTACACTGTCCCTATCTTTAATCTCAACTAGGTCTTTCTCAGAATAGACATGCATGATTTACTGATGAGAGAATCTTCAGTTATCTGGAGTACACTAGTTGGATGCATGCATGCATTAACTGTATGAACTCACTATTAGTTCCTCAAACAGTTCAGAACTAATTTAACTGGAATTAACTCAGTAAACTGAGCTAACTAATTACAACTCAAATACAACTCAATATTATCTCCTTAATTAAGGGATAATCTCCTTAATTTAAGGGATAATTGTTGCATGACTTCACAAAGACTTCTAGCTTGAAATTTCTCCAACTAATTAACTCAAGATGAATTAATTAATTATTTTTCAAGTAGCTAGTGAGACTAAATTCGAATTTTAATTCTCAATTTTTATTTCAAGGATGAATTAAAATTGGAATATCCTTGTTGCCACATTTCAATAGTCACTTGAAAGTAAACCTCCAGTTGATCATGTGGAGGAGCTTTCAAGGGGATTGAAATTTGTTACTCTTCCCTTACGTGTATGTCCAATTTACGACTATCCCCCCAGGTAGAATTGTTGTAGTTGGTAAACTTAGTGACCATAATCCTAAGGATTTTACCTAAGGTGATGACAAAGGGAAGGTCTTGCTATACTTGGAACAGACATTGGATAGACTCACTTGGAATTTTTGGAGGGTAATATTTTCTCGAGATGGTATAAGTGAAGTTACTTGCCCCAACTTGTTTTATTAAGCAGGTTATCAGTGTAACTAGTTCAAATCGCTCATATATAGAAAACTTTTCAATTTGATCTCTATGACATTGGATTTTATCACCAATTAGTAATTATTGATCTCCATGACAAGTCAATTTTTATGGTTTGAATCCCTAGATTTATTAACATGTGTTACTTTGTTTGTTTTTAAATTTTTAGAGGCTTTAGGTGTGATTTTGATATCGTGTGAATTATTAATTTAAAAAAATCATCATGGCAGAATTACCGAGACAATCACGTAGGATTCGAGGTCAACCCCTTGAATATACTCCATGTCTACCGTGGTCGCATCATTTTTTTGAATGATCATGTTTCCTCATAAACGAAAAATTACGAAAGTAGACCAACTATCCTATTATACTTTGGACCCTAACTCTACTGGTAGCATTCCCTTTGTTGGAAAATTGATTACTGCATATGAGGATATTGGTGTTGGTCTTCTTAAAGACTCATCTCTTATGGGAACTTTCATGTTCCCTCCACCAAAGCTTCCTCATAATGTTCCCAATGTCAATATGATTACATCAAGCACTTTTGAATCTTCAGATCCTTGGAAAGTGCCTTTAGAGTTAGAATTAGCCTTGTATGGCAATCACATGCCTCTTATTCCTTTTGAATTGGCTTATGAGGTAGTTTAATCCTTTTCCAACCCATCACCATATGAAAATTATCGAGTGAATACGATCATCGATGATTATTCTCATTTGTCATGTTTAGAACCAATATCAATACCTAATCCTTTTGATAAAGAGTTTATAACTGATGAATGAATTATGGAGGTAATGACTTTTGATTAAATGCCATGGGACGATTACCATCATCGCTCATCTTTCTTACCCCACCTTGACAAAGTCCAGAATACTTTTTTGTCTATGTTTTCACTTGATATTGTGAATAGTCCCAAATTCCTGATATCTATCCTTCATTCTGAATCTGAAAAGAATTTAGAAAACATATTAGCAACTGTGCCAATAAACATCTTAGTGAAACCAGGAATTACTGAGAATATTCATATAGGTGCTTCTTGTTCTTTTGAATAAATTCAAACATATAAAGCCCTATTCTAGGAATTCCGTGACATTTTTACCTAGCATTACGAAGAAATGCTAGTAATCGATCATAGTATTATAGTGCATGAAATTAAGACTTATCCGGATGCCAAACCTATTAGACAAAGATTACGTCCAATGAATCTGCGAAAAACTACTACTATAAAAGCTGAAGTTGAAAAACTATTAAAAGCAGGATTTATTTACCCTGTTCCTTTAACTAATTGGGTATCAAATATTGTACTAGTTAATAAGAAACAAGGAACCATTCGAGTATGCATTGATTGCAGGGACATTAACAAAGCTTGTCTGAAAGGCAATTACCCAACCCTTTATATCGATCAAATTGTGGATGATTGTGTCGGAAACAAGATTTTCTCTTTCATAGATGGATTTTTCGTTTACAACCAAATAAACATACTCCCTGTCGATCAACATAAGACTGCATTCACCTGCCCATGGGGAACTTTTTCTTATCGTAAAATCCCATTTGACTTGAAGAATACTGGCGCAAATTTTCAAAGAGCAATGTATTACATGTTTCACGATATCAAACACATTGTCTAGCCCTACCTAGATGACCTACCATCTCACTCATGGAAACAACAGGATCATCCATTGCATTTGAAAGCAATTTTCATAAGATGTAGGCACTACAATATTCATTTGAATCCACACAAATGCATTTTTTGCTTACAATCGGTCAACTTCTAGGATTTGTTATTTTGAAAGAAGGCATTCATGTTGATTCTCTTAAGGTAGAGGCAATTCTAAACTTTCTTGCTCCTTCTAGTTTTCGCCAACTCCAAAGTTTACAGGGGAAAGCAAACTTTTTATGTAGATTCATACCTAACTATGTCGAGATGACCCATTAGGGGAATTTTGAGGTCTAAAATGGGTGTCCTAAGGAAAATATAAAATAATAGTGGAAATAATAAAATAATATTAGGTTACATCATAAAATTTTAGAGGGGAAAAAAACTATTTTTTCAACTTATCTCCCTATGGGTTCACTCAAATTTCAAGAAGAAACAATCCTTGGATGTAAAATTGGATTCTTCATCCAAGGAGTACCCATGTTGCATACTTTTGATGGACCCTACTACATAAAAAATAAGAAATACATGAAAACTGTGATTGCAATCACATTTTTTCGTGTATTTCTCACTTTTCGTGTAGTAGGGCCCATCGAAAGTATGTAACATGGGTACTCTTTGGATGAGGAATTAAAATTTTCGTCCAACGAGTACTCTTGCTCGAAATTTGAGTAAAACCTTAGGGAGATAAGTTTAAAATAAGATTTGAAAAAGTAGTTTTATTATTTTATTATTTTTTAATGTTTTTCTTTTTTACTCCAAAAATGTCGAATCATACTCCATGGTTGACATCATCATCTTGAACCCTATTGGTTCTTATAAAGTTTATTTTGGTTCTACATTTTTCTTAGGAGGCCCATTTTAGACCTCAAAATTCCCATAATGAAAGGTTTTACCCGACTTTTGAAAAAGGGCATTCCTTTCATTTGGGATGAGCTTGCTGAAAAAGATTTTGATGCATTGAAATACACATTGACCCATGCACTATTATTGCATCCGCCTGATTATCATCGAGATTACTTTCGATATCTAGCCATGTCAGATGCCATCACTGGCATGGTATTAGTATATGAAGATGAATCTAACAATGGACATGTGATCTATTACATAAGTCAAAATCTCACTAAAATTGAGATCAAGTATGCACATGTGGAGAAATTAGCATTGGCAGCTGTTCAAGTTGTTCAGTGTTTTCATTATTATATACTTTTGCAAAAAATGACAATCATTTTGGATTGTAACCCTATGATGTATCTTCTTACCAAAAAATTGATAAGGGGAAAATACTCCAAATGGATAGTCATTTTACAAGAGTTTTATTTGGAATTCGAAAGATCTAAACCAAAGAAATCATTAGTTTTCGCTGAATTGTTATGTGACTTTCCTTATACCGGCACAAAAATAGTGGTAGAAGATTCTTTGGCACATGAATCTGTCTTTTTGATCAGTAAGTCCAATCCTTGGTATGGAGATGTCATCACATATCTTCAAACCCAAAATTTTAGGCTTGAGTTATCTCAAACTAATCTTCATCGCATCCGCTACCAATCCCAATAATATAACATCGTTGGTGATATTCTTTATCATCGCAGTGTTGACTCTATCTTTCAATGATGCTTAACTCTTCAAGAGGCTGAAAAAGAACTAAAACTTCTAGAGCATGTGGTGGTCATATGTCTGGGTATGCCATTTCCCAAAAGATATTGCATGTTGACTATTTTTGGCCTTCCATGTTTAAAGATTGCATTATTGCAGTAAAAAAATGGCATAGTTTCTAGGTTTATGATCACAAGATGCGAGCGCCTCCAACTCCTATTCATCCTATTATAGATGCGAGTCCTTTTCCAAAATGGGGCATAGATTTCATCACCTATAACCCTCACTCAACTGGGGGGGCATGGGTATATTATCCTTGCAGTTGATTACTTTACAAAATGGGACAAGGGAATGCCTACATACAAGGACAACGATGAAACTGTAACAATTTTCATTTTGAATCATGTGATTTCTCAATTCAGTGTCCTACATGCCATTGTTATGGACCATGGTAGCCATTTTCACAATTTTATGATGACTGAATTATCTACACAACTCGACCTATGCCATGATAACTCTAACCCTTATTATCCACAAGCAAATGGTCAAGTCAAAGTTGTTAACAATTTTTTAACAAACATGATTTTATGGATAGTTGGCATCCATAAAGAAAACAGACATACCATGATTTTTTCAGCCTTGTGGGCATATCGTACTACTATGAAAACATCTATGGGTTTCACTCCCTTCCAACTTGTCTATGGTTTGGAGGAAGTTTTATCGATTGAATGTGAAATTCAATCTTTGAAACTAGCCATCGAGTTATTACCAACTACCTCTACAGAGGAAGAATGTTTTTTTCACTTAGCACGTCTAGATGAAACTCGCCATGTGGCCACACTAGCTATCGAGGCTCATAAAAAAAAAGTCGATTGATCAAAAAGAAAATCCTCGTTCTTATGCAAAAGGTGACCTGGTCTTGGTTTATGATCAAGCACATGACAAATTAGGTGCTGGTAAATTCTAGTCTATGTGGCATGACGCTTACATTGTAAAACGTGTATTAGCTAAACGAGCCTATGAGTAAGTCAATTATGATGGTGTTTCTTTGGGAAAGCCCATAAATTACCTTTACTTGAAGAGATATTATGCATAAAATATTTTGTAGAGATTTGTACATTACTTGTACTATAATTTTATAGGTGTGTTCGATAGTTTTAGCATTTTTTATAGTTCACTACTACTTCTCCTGCTTATCTTGTTTTACACTTGATTTGCAGATGTCGACGTCCCCTCAAACTTACATTGGCTTTGCTGATGGCGCTAGTTGTAGTACTCGAAACTTGTCTTTCATAGCCTGGGTTATTTATTCACCCAGTAATGAGTTAGTTTCTATTCATGGGATATGCCTTGGTCAAATAACAAACAACATAAGAGAATATAGTGCAGTCATTGAACTATTATTTGACGCCATCTCATTTGGAATTCAACATTTGATTGTTAGGTTAGATTCACAACTCATAGTATTACATTTAAACAATGTCTACATAGTAAGAAGCTCATCAATGTTAAGAATGTTTTTATGAGTTCGTCTTTTGGAAAGGCAGTTTGATTACATTGAATGTCAACACATTCTAGGAAATTTAAACACATTAACCGATGCATTATAAAATCAAGTGTTAAATAGACATTTGCAACATTTGTAAGTAAAAACAATATCCATCCATATATTAAACAAGATAAATTGAAATCAAAAGCAGTAGTCTCCATTAGATAAAGTCTGCGAAGATTGTGTTATACAAAAAATATGTCATCCAAGGACATAAGGTCCCGTGGCCTTTATTATCCAAATATGCCAATACAAAAATAAAAATGTAGCCGTAGAAGACCAAGCAATTAATAATGATGATGATCATGATAGAAAACTGTAGCACGGACAACCCAACGTAACAATCGCCTGAGCAGTCCTGGAACTCCAACCACGTGACTTTGGTACTGAAGAGGCAAATCGTCAGTCCTAGTCTCTACGATATATATAGTCAACCTCTCTAGGTTATGTTCCATCTCGGTCCGCGCCTCTGCTACCTTTGGGTTTGGCGCTGTAACTACTATAGGATGGTCACCCTGCCTATAAAAATGACGTAGTTGTGCTGGTCGAACTGGGCCCACATCCACATATGAATTTCGAATAATTAGCCTTGAAATACAAAAAGCACATAAAACTAAAAATTTAAGAGAAACATCAAAATGAGAATTTTTTTCCCTAGGTCACCACATTGTGTCCTTACTAGAAGTGGGATATCTGGGCCACCCTTGTAGTCCATCCCTAGATATGGGGAATCCTCAATCGATATGATCTGTTGACCTAGCCATATAAAAAACTCAGGAGTGTTTATTTGTGTCGCTTGGGAGGTACTCCAATCCCTAAGGTTCAAGTTTTGGAGAGAAAAGCACCATGAGGGTATCTTGTGGGCTTGGAACCCAAGTATGGGGTTTTGGAGCCCATCGTTTTTTGGGGAAAAACCATGATGGATTCAAGACATATGGTTGATGAGGATGATAGTGCTCAAAAAGATGATTCCAACACATTGAAAATCATCCAAATTTGAGTTGCTGTTTGGGAGAAATTGAATTTTGAAGTTGACACAATTATTATTGGACTTTTCAAGTAGGCTGACTTGAAGTAAAATCCAAAAGGCATGTCTCTTCATGTGATGAGTTGGAGGCCTTAAACACTATAAATTAAGGACGAATTAGAGTCATTCGAAGCATCCATTTTGGTGCAATACACTCCAAGATAAGCTGTGAAACTTCGGTGGAGAAAGAGGAAGGTCTAGTCGCACAAAAGGGAGCATAAGGACAACGTGGAGTTCCTGTTTTGGAGGCCAAGATACAGTTGTGACTAAGCCACAATGTTGTATTTGACAACATGGCATTTTGGAGGGCTGTTTGTGTTTGTTTCAGGGCTGTATTTATTGCATATTGCTGGGAAGTGGAGACCGAGGAGCAGTGGCATATGATGGAGGTTTGCGGATTGGCTGGAGTAGTGTTTGAGGGGTTCCAAATTGCTAGAAGAGTGATGTGTGGTAAGCCGCAGACCATACCATAATAGCTAAGGATAACGAAGGCTATTTTGAGGGTTAGTTCTAGTCCTTAACCTCAACATGGTGGAGTGTCCCTCCTAGCCAAGGTCACAATTTGTGAAGGCTGTTTAGTGGTTGGTTAATGGCTATTGCAACCTAAAAAGTTACCTAACTAGGAATAGAAGATAGTAGTAGTACGATAGCAAACCTAAAGCATTGAGATGGAGGTGTAGTGGGTCCAATATTGACCAGTTTTGGATTAGTTTGAGGGGTAGCCTATGGGAGCCAATTTGGAGGCAAGATTGGGTAATTGTGAAGCCTTCATTGGTGCAGATTCTGCAGTAATAGTATTGGGTGCCACAGGACTATTGGAGGGCATTGTTTTGGCTACCCAAAGTAGCCCAATATGAGCTATCTTGGAGGACGAAGAGCAACTGAGGGTTGGGTGAAGGATGGTGCCAAAGTGCAACACTCTAATGGACAAGAGTTGTAGCTAGCCTGGAAGATTGGAGCTTGGGTGTTGGCTAGCCTAGAGGAGAAAATTGGATTAGCCCATGTACACTCCACATATGGACGTGCAACAGTGTTAGGTGGCAGCCCTCTTGGAGTCTTTGTGTAGTGGCCTTGATGGACTAAGGCACTACTAGTGAGCAATACGGGTGTGCTACGCTGACATGACAAGATATGACATAGAAGTGATGCAACCAAGTTTGTCATTGTATATTGTAACCATAGACTATTGTATTTATTAGATTTGGATTAATATAATGAAGATTGGTGATTGCACATTATTGTACAATTTTGTTTAAAATTGTGTATCATTGCGCTTATTGATTTACTGCTTTATATTTCCGCTGTGCAAAGTAGTTTATGGTTGATATTCTTGGTTTGGTAGCATCAATGATTTTAAGACTCTAACCTAGACCCAAGGCCATTGAAATTCAACATGGTATCAGAGCATGTCTGAGCTACTTTGGAAGCCAAGTAAATGAGAGTTGTGCACAATGAAGTACAACATGAGAGGGAGTTGGTCACATTGTGAGTGAAGGGTTAACTACAATGTTGAAGTTGCATACCAATATTTGATATGAGGAGAGGTTGGATGGGTTTTCCAACAATATTCCATGGAAGGAAAGGATCAAGTTGGTCTTGCAAGTCAGCGGGATCTGGGATTTTTCCGAGAAATAAATCAAGAAGCCAACCAACCCTAAGGATATAGAAATATGGGAATATTTGGAGGCGAGGGCGGGATTGATTATCCTTGATGGTGTGAGGTATTCCATAATACCTCATTTGTCTAGGAAGAACACCACACATGAGATGTGGATGGATCTTCAAAATTTGTTTCAGAATAAGAACGAGAACCAGGTACTGGTATTAGAGGACAAGTTGAAGGCCACCAAGATGTTAAAGGGTGAAAGTGTGGCCTCGTATCTGACGAGATTGTCTCAAGTCAAAGATGAGCTTTTCGTCATTAGTGTGACTATCTCAAATGGAGATATGGTAAGTATTGCTTTGAAAGGGTTCACCGAGGAATGAAAGCCCTTCATTAAAGAGATCGCTGCCAGGGGGAAGATGCCAGACTAGGATAGGATGTGGGATGACTTCATTCAAAAAGAGTTGCGAGACAAGGATATTTAGCCGAAGTAGAAAGATTCAGATGATGATGTGGCACTTGCATCATGAATGAAGGGTAAGCACAAGAAGGAATTGAGTAAAGTCGAGTGTTTCAACTATGACGAGATGGGTCATTTTTCGTCAAGATGTATGATGAAGAAGAAGGGATACGATGAGAAGAAGAAGGGAAATGATGAGAAGAAGAAAGGAAGGCAATCCTACCGGTTCAACAGAGATGGACGATCTCTCCAAGAGATTGGAAGAGGAGGACTTTGCTATGATTTATCATTTCTCGCACATTATTATCACTAAGGATGGATGGTACGTGGACAATGGTGTGACAAAGAATATGACAGGGTCATAGGATGTTTTTGAGATTTAGCTATGCGGGACTCGAAGTTGCACATGGTGTTGAGTGACAAGAGTCAGTTGGAGATTCGAGGATCGAGTGTTGTGCCATTTAGAATGGAGACAGGATGTATGATGCCGGTCTAGGATGTATTGTTTGTACCAAGACTTAGATATAGTGTGATTTCTATCTCGATGATTGACAGGAAAGGGTTTGAGGTCTTGTTCCAGGATGGGAAGGCAAGACTCAAGCTCAAAGGTTCTAAGCCCGATGGGCTTGTACTCAAAGTTAGAGAGAATGGTCTCTACATGTTGGTGATAAATCATGTTGATCATGGAAAGAAGCAGGTGGAGCAGGTACAAGTTCCATAGAAGCAGGAGAAAGTGTAGGTACATGTGCAGGCTTCGAAGGAGAAGGTACATGTTCCCAAGAAGAAAGTACACTTTTTGAGAAGTTCTAGGTTCCAGAGACTTAGAGGGAGTCTAGTTCGAGAGAGAGGTTGCAGATTCAGAGGGAGACTCTGCAACCCAAGAAGAGCACGTGGTCAGTGGTGAGAAAGGGTGCTCCTACAACTGCTAATAAGGAATCATGGAAAGAGTGGAAGATGTTATAGGATAAGAAGAAGCAAGTTGCTTCCAAAAGTGACAAACAACACTTCCTAGGAGGGCGTAATTCACCGTACAAGGATTACTACAATTGTGAGTGCCAAGAGTTGGGAAAGTGTTGTGAGTAGTGATGATGATGACGAGATACTTCCTAGTATTAGAAATACCTCCCTCACTAAGAGGGAGTGTTGATTTGTATATCTTGGGAGGTACTCCAAGCCCTAGGATTCAGGGTTTGGAGAAAAAAGCACCATAAGGGAAGCTTGTGGGCTTGGAACCCAAGTATGGGGTTTTGGTACCCATCATGTTTTTGGGCAAGACCATGAAGATTCACGACATGTGATGGATGAAGATGATAGTGCTTAGAAAGATGATTCCAATGAATCAAAAATCGTCTAAATTTGAGTTGATTTTTGGGAGAAATTGAATTTTGAAGTTGACATAATTATTATTGGATTTTTCAGTAGGCTGACTTGAAGTAAAATCCAAAAGGCATGTCTCTTCATGTGATTCATTGGAGGCCTAAAAGGCTATACATTAAGGATGAATTGGAGTCATTTGAATCATCCATTTTCGTGCAATACACTCCTAGATAAGATCTGATATTTTGGTGGAGAAAGAGGAAGGTCTAGCCGCAACAAAGGGAGCATAAGGATAACGTTGAGTTCCTGTTTTAGAGGATAAGGTATAGTTGTGATTGAGTCATAGTGCTGTAGGTGACATCGTGGAATTTTGGAGGGTTGTTTGGGTTTGTTTAAGGACTGTCTTTATTGTAGATTGTTGGGTAGTGGAGACCAAGGAGTAGGGACATGTGATGGAGGTCTACAGATTGGCTTTAGTAGTGTTTGGGGGGTTCCATTTTTCTAGAAGAGTGGTGTGTGGTAGGCCGTAGGCCATACCACAACAAAAAAGGAAAGCGAAGGCTGTTTTAAGGGCTAGTTCCATCCCTTAACCTCAGTGTGGAGGAGGAGTGTCCCTCCTAGCCAAGGCCGCAGTTTGTGAAGGTTGTTTGAGGACTGTTCAATGGTTGGTTAGTGGCTATTGTAGCCTATAAAGTGCCCTAAATAGGAACATAAGACAACAATGGTACGACAACAGAATTGAAGCATTGAGATGGAGGTGTAGTGGGTCAAATATTGACCAGCTTTGGATTAGTTTGAGGAGAAGCTAGTGGGAGCCAATTTGGAGGCGAGATTGGGTAATGGTGAAGCCTTCATCGGTGCATATTCCACAGTGACAATATTGGGTGCCATAGGACCATTGGAGGGAAGCATGTTGGCTACCCAATGTACCCCTAGATGAGCTATCTTGAAGAACGAAGATCAGTTGAAGGATGGGTGAATGATGGTGCCGAAGTGCAACACTCTAATGGACAATAATTGTTGCTAGCCTGGAAGATTAGAGGAGAAGATTGGATCAACCCATGTACACTCTATAGATGGACGTACAGTAGTTTTAGGTGGTATCCCTCCTAGAGTATCGATGTGTAGTTGCCTTAATGGACTAAGGCACTACTAATGAGAAATACGAGTGCGATGGACCAGCATGAAAATATATGACATAGAAGTACTGCAACCAAGTTTGTCATTGTATATTGTAACCATAGACTGTTGCATTCATCATAGAAGATTGGTGATTTCACATTATTGTACAATTTTGTTTAAAACTTTATATCATTGTATGTATTGATTTACTGCTTTATATTTCTATTGTGCAAAGTAGTTTTATATTCTTGGTTCGATAGTGTCAATGATTTGAAGACTCTAACCTAGAACCATTACCTCCATGACGAGCCATAAGACTCTAACTCCCACCAGACCATTACCTCCATGACGTGCCATAAGATAAACCCACCTCAACATCCATCGATCTCGAGGCCCTTCCTCATTTGCCAAAATATGTTGTGGCCTGAGGAGTGGAATCCTCTCTAGAGAGAAAGTAATCAAAATGGCACCATAACTGAAATTCTTCAGTCTACCATACTTAGCTTTGGTTAGTTGTCATTTCATATAGACAACCACTTCCTCACACCAGTTAAAGACCGTGGACTCCCAACATTCCACGACGGTTTGCATCTGAGCTTTTGTGGCCAAGTAAAGAGTTGCACTACCACACAATTTGCAAATAATGAAAGCTAGTGTTCTCATGGTCAGGTTCCAAATAATTTGAATATCAATCCTCCCATCCTTGAGCTTTTTATTCCCACAATATCATCATAGGTATCCAACTATAGTATCTCCACCCAGTCTTTGCCCATATAAAGAAATATCAACTCCTCTATGGGAGAGCCAAGTCAAAAAGCATATATCATTAGCATCAATGGTGACACGATGATCCATGATCATGAAACAATGATCCTGGACATTCCAAGTTCTCACCAACCATGTCATGAGCTCTACCTGAGCTTTCATCCCTGCAATAATCCAATACTCGTAGAGGCCACAATTTCTCAAATTCTGCAAAGTGGCAAGATCATCCAAAGTTGTTGAACCTTGGTTCTCATGTTCTCTCTCTCTCCATTCTGTTTTGAATGGTACAAAATCATGAAAATGACATTTAAAAGGAGTTAGCTTAACATTTGAAAACAAGTTTTGAATTTTTTGGGGGCATACCACATTTTGAAAACCCTATGCGCTTGCACGACCACTTTTTGGTAAATAAAGCACAATTGTGCGGATCCTTGGGAGAGTTTCCATGCAGACCGTGTTTCCTAGTACACTAAAAATTACCAGCCTGCGCAGAATCGATGAAGAGAAATCGTGCAGGCCTGAGGGCAGATTTTTTAATATAACCCCCCCCCCCCCAAAAAAAAAAAAAAAAAATCAAATGAAATCCTAAAATTGAAATTTAAATGGATGCAAATGTAGATATTGAAGAGATATCTTACCTAGAGGAAACCGTTCGTGATTTCATCCACGATTTTCTCAAATCGGCCTCAGAAGTTTGGTGGTAAAAAACCCTCTTTCTGCTCTCAAACTCGTTAAAAAGCAAATGGTAAAAATAAAATTACTTTTTGAATTTTTATAAGTTTTTGGGTGATTAAAATATTATTCTTTATGCCTAGGACCTTTAAAAAGTCATTTTTTAAAATGTTTTTACCCTAATATCGATCAGTTATGATAATTTTTTGTGTTTAATGTGTAAAATAGATTACAACATAAAAATGGATCATTTTTAATATGAGCAAACTTTCATCACTTTTCATGCTCTTAAGAATCATGAAAAAATGAAACCCTAGAGTCCTCTTTTAAGCCCTTTTCAGACTCTCGAAACATGAAAAGTTTTCCGAGCACTTGATTGTTTGAACTCGTAAAGGTAAATGAACAAGCATCCACTCAATATAGGTTTACCCCTTTTACAAAATGAATTGGTATTTATGAAAAAGGTATACGTGCTTTAAATTATGGTCAATAGAGTTCTCTCTTGCATTATTTTATCCTTTTTTGGGCTTGAGCAACTAAAATTATGAAAAAAACATTATGGAGTTTACTTATTTTTTTCTCTTGACTCCCTAAAATTTTAAAACTGAAAAAAACTGAGTTTTAATTTCTCTGGGCTCGTTAAAATTTTATGGTAAAAGAAATGAATGAGTTTTTTTTTTTTTTTTTTTTTTTTTTTTTTTTTTTTTTGTCTGTTTCAAACTCTTTAAAGATGAAAATGAAATCAAGTTACCCCCTTACTGGATGCATTAAAAATAAAACAATATAGAACTCGTTAAGCATAATGAGACCGAACCACTCCTTAGGGTTCGTTAAAATACTTATGAGGACTCATCTGAAGGATGAGCTTACAGGACAAGCATATGTTATCCTCCTTAAGCTTGTAAAAAATAAAGAGGTACTTGCCAGTAATGGTGGGGAAAAATTGGGAAAAGGTATTCATTTTACATTCATTATAAAGGCAGTATGTTTCTCTTGAACACGACGGTCCGTCACACCTGTGCTTGGGTTGGGAAATCCATTTGTATTACATTTAATCAAACCCCATTGAAAGTATTCAATTGGTTTTGAGTATTATCATTGAGTCAAATGCTTCCAAGTGAATTTTCATGTCGCTATGTGTTCAAGAGAAGTTAGATCATTGTTCATATTCATTTGAAAATTTTAGCCTTCAGTCACATCAACCATACCTGAGTCAGTCCTTGCAACTATTCTTCAAAACTTGACATTGTGTTTCGTGTCATAGGCCCTCTTGCGACAGGCCACTTCCTATCAACATCAACGCATTATCTATGTATTTTATCTAGAAACCTTTAGTACCTTGATGTGTGCATGCCTTAATGGTAGGTTTCTCACCTTCAATAATAGGTTGTCATCATTGGACTTTGATCGAATGATTCTATGAGTGTTCGACTTCAAATCATATTTTCACACTCTATAGATTGTATTGAGAGTACCTTGAGATCCATTGCCATTATTGGTGGTTTCTCTCATGCTTGTTTACGATTCACATCATTGAATGGTAATCAAGTGGTTTCTACCATGTTCGACTTCGAGACATTCACTCACATGGCTAGATTCATACTACGGATCGAGAGATGGAGATCAAGACCTTGGATCTAGTTTCATCAATCTAGGTTGTGAGGAGATATTATTCATGATTACATAGACAAATTCATAGCTGATGACTCTGTCCATACTCTGTCTACTATGGATATGATTTTTGAGTTTTTATGTACTTATTCATTGAGTTAGTTTTACTCTGAGTATGGGAATTCCTACCTCAATGATGATTATATATTGCATTGTAATCCTTGAATGCTTCTTGCAGGTTTCCAACCATTCTCTGATCCAATATTTGGCATGATAAAGCACTTCAATATTTAAGACTTATTTTTTAGACTTCACACTTTAGGGGGCAATCTCTTACACATAATTTTGTCACCATGACACTTGACTGTTAAAATGGATCTCTTCCCATCCATAAACATGTTCCATTACACTCCCTTAGAAGTCAAATAATCAAACACCCTTGAAGAAGATGTGACTTTGGGTAAAATGGATTTATGACTTATTAAGTATGACATGTGTGCTTTTCCTAGTTAGTTTCCACACATTTGTAGTTTATATCCCTGAAAAATGCGCAAAATTGTGCTTTATCTTCCACTATAGACCGCACAAATAATTCAAAGAAAAGTCAAAATAAAAAGTGAATTTTAGAAGAATTGTTGGTTGAATATATCCCAACAGAAAGCTTCTAGGTCATATCTATTCAATCCATACCCCTCAAATCATGGAGCTAATTCCCTTTCATCAAGGAACCCTAATCCCCCAATTAGAGGATCTCTTCCTTCTCTTTTGGAACTAAAACTTCTTCCTCTTGGCCTATAAATTGACTAGAGGATAGAGGGATTAGGAGGTTCAGAAAATATACACTTATGCTCTTGGATTTATATTGGAAGGTTTATCAGCTAAGGAGAGGTTTAGAGGCATTTTGGAGGAACCTCATGACATAAAGGCAAAGGTTGTAAGGCTCTTCTTTATCCTTGAATTAATACAATGAATCATTTTTTCCATTGTATTGTCTTAATGAAATGATGAATGATTTATGCTTATTTTAATATTCATTTAGACAATCTTAATTTCTAATCTCCTTAATCATTAGATTAATCTTGTTTGAATTGTTATGATTGCATATGCATTTGATCTCTCTTATGTCCATGATTGCAGGTCTTCTGAGCATTGGGAAGCTTCACCGAGACAAAGAAGGGATCTTCATCAAGCATACTCTCCTACTCTTGTATTTACAATTCAAATGAAATAATCTTAGGGAAAGAGTTATTCAATTGTTTGTTTGTTTCTAGTTTCCTTTAGGATATAGGGAGATCACTCTTTTTAGCAAGAGGGATTATGCACCATAACAGGAGGATAGGTGCCAGTTCAAACCGTTTTGATTTAGGGAATGCATGATTGAATGGTTGTTTGGTCATATAGTTCTCAAATATCTCAATTATGAAATAATTAGTATCTCATAATTATAATATTTTGGCAAGATAATTATGAGAAATTTCTTAGTTATTTAATTTCACCTTTTTAACATGGAAAAACCCCCACATAAGTAAATGTAGAAGTGAAAAGTGGATGCATTCTAGCCATCACTTAATGTAAGTTGAACTTAGGTTTCTTTCACTATAATGGAATGAAAAATAGGGTTATAACAATATGCCTCACAAAGACTTCAGATTTGAGCCACAATAAATACTTCAACGAATCTCATAAATTGAGGGCTAATGGTGTTTCAACTTTTCAATGGAGAGACACACATAATTCCTTAAGATATACATGAGAAATATGCTCTAGAAGATTACCAGATCTTACAAAAGAGGGTATACTTATAGGCCCTACCATAATATTTCTCTCAAAGCATTGCATTAGTCACAATTCCATGCACTATTTCATAGTATCAACTTTACCAAGTAGCCATAGGTTTGCTTCCTCATAACACAAGGTTAAACATATATTTCAGGTAAGCATGGTTAGCTATGGATGAGATTCAGGAACGCAAGGTATCATTAGATCTATTTTCAATGCAACAATCAAGTAGAGGTTTTGTGAGTACAAGGTTACACAAATGTTTAAGAGAAGCCAAGGGAACACTTTCTAACCTACCACAATAGACCCAAATAGAATACAATAAGCCCTGAGTTTGATTGTAAAAGCAATATGGTTAAGCCACAAAGAGTCCCCAGATTCACACTTAGTAATAAAGCATGAATCAATCACCATGTAGGTGCAGTTTTCTTCAGCAATGAGCCATGGATTAAGGATATAGCCTTCCTCAAACTGAATGTAGATCTGAGTAGCATTAAAGAAAATATGTTTTACTTCACTCGCAAATAGAAATTATCCAAGCAAAAATTTACTTATTAGGTTTACTGTGCAAGGAAGCTACGAGAATTATCATAAACATCAGAGCCTTCTAAAGTTTTCATGGATTATATCACAAATATTCAACAATATAGAAGCACCATATACAATAGTTATTGAGACTATGAGTGTAATTCTTTAATTTATGGCTGATCATCATGCAATTTTCTTAAGTCATATTTAAGAACTTGCTTACACAAAAAATTGCTTCAACAAAATTGCAGACTTAACCCACTGATAGTCTCAAAATTAAAATGGGCCCATTTTAATTTGAGGTCTAAAATGGGCCTCCTAAGAAAAATTTACAACCAAAATAAACTTTACAAGAACCAATAGGATTCAAGATGATGATGTCAACCTTCGGGGATGATTCTCCATTTTTGGAGTAAAAAAGTAAAAAGATTAAAAATTAATAGAATAATAAAACGACTTTTTCAACTCGTATTTTCAACTTATCTCCCTAAGGTTTTACTCAAATTTTGAGTGGCATAACTCATTGGATGAAAATTTTAATTCATCATACAAGGAGTATCCATGTTGCATACTTTTGATGGACCTTGTTACACAAAAAATGAGAAATACATGACAACGCGTGATATCAATAACATTTTTTCATGTATTTCTCATTTTTGGTGTAGTAGGTTCCATCGAAAGTATGCAACCTGGGTACTCCTTGGGTGAGGAATCAAAGTTTGCATCAAACGAGTGTTTTTGCTCGAAATTTGAGTAAACCCATAGGAAGATAAGTTGAAAATACGAGTTGAAAAAATATTTTTTTCCTTTTTCCCACTAAAATTTGATGATGTAATCTAATATTATTTTATAATTTCCACTATTATTTTATAATTTCCTTAGGAGGCCCATTTTAGACCTCAAAATTCCCCTATGATTATCCTCCTTTTCTTAATTAAGTGTGCCATATACTAGCCAATATAATTTTGCCACATCATCACCCTTTTTGGGGCTTTTGACCACAAGGTGGGGCTTCATCTTTGATTGGGCATATCTCTCAAACTATGACGACCCATGAAGCACTCCACATATCAACATAAATGAATTAAAAAGGAATATAAACTTGGAGGGGTCCTATTTCAAGAGTCATGACGAACACAATCAACAATTGTAGGGTATGATCATCTTATGAGGAATCCAAACCCTATATCTAGGTTTCATCAATGCATCATCTGATCCATGCATGGCAACATACCGAGGACATCAATGAAAATGTCCTGCACTCGTTTTGAGATCAATGACAACATTCTCAACACTTCATGGCCCCAAGGAGTGTGTACCTAAATAAATGAAAATTTAATTTTGATATAGAAGTAGCCATTCCCAAAACCATGCCAATTTTAGTTCGATCGCTTCTTTTATCCCTTCACCATTTGGGTAGCTTAGAGTTTTCTACCATTGGAAATACATTAGAGAGATAAATTGGTATATTTTAATATAATTTTTACCTTCTTTAGGATCTACACGGAAGTGGACTTATAGAAAATACTTATGAAGATTATTAGCTTATCCTTGGAAGACTAGAATCATATGCAAAAGCTATATTATGAACAACTTACTTTCAAATGCAAGGCTAGCCATAAATATAGAAATTTTGCAAGGAATTATAAATATGCAACTATTTCTCAACCTACTATATAAAATGATGAAAATTGGCTAAGAATTAAGAAGGGAACTAAAGTAGTTGGCTCTAGTCCATTTTCTTCCAAAGTCTTTAGACTTGCAATGCCTTCATCAATCAAATTCATAATTCTTTCTCCTGAAGATATCGATCTATATATTGAAGCCACATATGATTCTCATTCTAAGGCTGTAGTCTCTCCTCATTCCATATTGCACCAAATATCATTTCAATCCATCTTATATTAAATCGATTCCAACTTTAGAAACCCTAACCTTATGCTTAATGAATTGGGATCTTACCATTAAAACATTTTCTTTGCAAGTATAATATGCATATACCACCAATGGGATGGTTATTAGAAAGAAATAAAAAATATAGCATGGAGAAGAGGAAGAAGTGTTAGAAGAATATAATCACCAAATTTTTTTTTAGAAGAAAGCTAATAAAGGAAGGAAGGGAAAAATCCAAAAGAATCTGGGTTGCAAGCCTTCATCCAAATCTCCTTCAAATATAGAGTCAAAATCCTTTCTAGATTCTATAGAATGTAGAAGTTGATGGATCTGATCGACAATGATTCAAAACCATTATCAGGGAAATAATGATAATGATATCTTGGAATTGTGGAGGATTAGGTAGACGAAGCAAAGCAGAATCCATGAAAGATTTCATCAAATCAAAAAATCCATATACCCTCCTTTTTGTTGGAGAATCAAGGGCACTGGTGTTTGTTAGGATTCTTCACTACTTGATACCAATTTGTGAAGCACTTTTACAATTATCTTAGCTTGATCTTCTTCTTATTATTAGTGTGTTTGTTTCATCAAACTGCTACCAAAAACATAAAGACAAGAACACAAATGTTGGCTTTCTTCCAGGACCAAAACCTCTCACTCTTAGAGAGGAAAAACCTTTAGTAAGTTTCTCTTATTGAAGCTTCTTATTAATCACTGCCAATCCCTAGATCCTTGACTAGGATGTCCAACAAGCACAAGTCAAGTCCTTGCTCTTTTCTGCACTTAGTTCCTCAACACATAGATTTCCTCCTTCCAATACTTTTCTCCCCAGCACTTCATCCTCCTTTTTTGTTTCTTTTCTAGAGATAGAACTTGATTGAGTGAGCCTTCTAGATGAGAAGTTCCTCTTTTATCCTTTTCTCAAGTAGAATTCTTATTTTTTGACCAAACGAGATCCTTATTGAGGTATGGGTGTATGACTATAATTCTGTTCTGCTACCCTAGTTTTCCCATGTGTGGAGGGTACCCTTAGAGAATTAGGGTTCTTTCACCTTTTCTAGAGAGAGACTTCTTCGCTTGACTTGGGAGGCCTTGTAGGCCTAATATCTAGCTCAAACACTAACAAATATTGCATTGAAATTCTATTGAAGTTATATCCACAATCTGCCCTCTTCTACCTCACACATGTGACTATTGTTTTCCCTAGAAACAATCCTTTTACTTCGTTTTGACTTCCTTCCTTCCTCTCTTTGCTTTGATACCCTTAGAATTGTCTTTTCCTTCACTTTCCTTGGCTTTCCTTCTTCATTAATTTCAGAGCTTGCTTGTTGGACATTGAGAGGGGGTGGACAACCTCTATATATAGAGGAATATCCCTCCTTTAGGCTGACATGATGTATTTAGGACCACTTGACTATTTCTTCATTATTTTCATCATTTAGCTTCTTTTTGGAGGATGTTGTTACATGGAGAGGACTTGCACTTGTCTTGGAGGTATTTCTTTGACCTTATACAATTTTTAGACATAGTGTAACATGCCTTCTAAGGGTCTTACATAA
Organism: Pinus taeda; assembly: GCA_000404065.3. Lineage (NCBI taxonomy): Eukaryota > Viridiplantae > Streptophyta > Pinopsida > Pinales > Pinaceae > Pinus > Pinus taeda. The sequence continues at coordinate 108,842 of APFE030773662.1, forward strand.
ATACATTAACCTTTTGACTTCCTAGAAGCAATTAAACACGTGCTTGACCTACTTCAATGAGAAAGAAACTCACTGATAAATGATATACAAATAATTTCTCTTTTCTTGAATAAATACAAATGTCCAAATTACATTTATGAAGACTGAAGCTAGTTACATTTCCTTCAAAACTTTTCTAGGAGATAAAATGGACAAAAAGAAGATGATTGAAAAATTCATAAGATTTCGGAAGAAAAGTAATGGCCTAGAAATGAGCACTAAAGGAGCATGAAGGAGACCAAGCACTTTTTTGTGACCCATTTGAATCTTAACTAATTTGTTGTAATTTGCACAATATTGGTTATTATTTGTTCCGATGAACAAAAAATCTCATAATCATATTGGGTTAATCAATGTACATGCCTCCATGTTGTACAAAGAGAAAACATAATTTTGGAAAAACATTAATAATTTTGAAGGAATTAAGAATGTATCTCAATAGTATCATAGATGTTGGCTTTAATATGGTGATTTCACGACAAGAGAAGGGTGACACAACATTGTGAAGGATCAATTTAGGGAAAATATGGAAGATCCAATTATGGAGTGGGATCTTGTGGATATATTACCTACGTATATGAATATCATATTTTCTTCCTAGGCTTTTAGATGCTTCTAATTTTAACCCCTCAGAAGCTCCACCAATTTTTTGTTGGCTACTTCTATCTACCCATTTGTTTGTGAATGGAATGTTGTAGACCTCTTTAACATTTTGACAATATTATCCCACAATGTAGTCCAAAATGCACCAAGAAATCTTATGTCCCTACCTGAAACCATGCTCCTCGATATCCCAAAGTACACCTTGACTTGTCTAAGGAAAAAGTTTGTTGCTTCTTACCCATTGATGGTCTTTTACAGGGCATCATAATACACATCTTGGTGAACCTACCAAAAAACATGAACATGTAGTCATGTCCCTTCCTACAGGGTGGTAAACCTCCCACAAAGTCCATGGAAATGCTTTCCCAAGGATGAGTGGTTATAGATAAGGGATGATATAGACCTCGTTTCCTATTACTAGGCTTGTTTGTATAATAAAGCATGCATCCTCTTATGAACCTAGCTACTTACTCTTGCATCTTGGGAAAATACACATACTTATGGAAGCTGGCGATTGTCTTCCCTACACAAAATTTCCCATTGATTTGGCTCCACAATGGTTGAAACACCTCTTTGAAGTTGTCATACCCTGAATATGCCTCTCTTTATGCATCATGGGTGAATGGATCCATGTGCATTAGGGTTTAGAAAGTTGTGATATTTGATGTGGGTAGCCTTAAAAACATCTCGGACAACTTGTTTGTGTTGTCCTTCTTATAATTGATCACTAAATGGAACTAATGCAAAAACACCCATCCACTTGTAATTCTTGGTCTGTTTTAGCATATTATAGGCCTACAATTGTTGCAGTGGTTAGTGATCTGTGTGTATTAGTGTCTCCCTAGGACTCTAGAGCTCCTTGTCATAGGTAGGGTAGTTAAGAACTACCCCTTGAAATACTTCAGAATGGTAGCATATAAGCCTTCCTCCTTGCATGAAGGCCACACCCATAACATAACCACTCATGTCTATCTCCATTTTGAAGGGTTGTTGTAAGTTAGGTAATGCTAGAATTGGTGCTTGAATGAACTTATTATTTATCTCCTTCAAGGACCATTTGTTGAACCTTTCACCACTAGACACTCTTGCCACTTGATATTATGGCGTGGAGTAGTGCTGCCACAGTTGAAAATGAGGCTATGAATTTACTCAAGTATCATGCTACCCCAACGAAACTCCTGAAATCAGAAACATTAGTAGGCTCCTTCCATTTCATGATGGCTTCCATCTTGGAAGGATCTATCTTCATCTCTCTCCCCCTATCACATACCCTAGATATGCCAAATATTACTACACAAACACATGCTTCTTGAGATTTTCTAGCAGCTTGTGCTTCTTTAATGTCTCCAACACCTATGTCAAATGTGATATGTTCTCCTCCTAGATAGCACCATATACTAGTATATGATCCAAATAGATAATGAAAAATGAATCTATAAAATGACACAATATATCATTCATAAACCTCAAACGTAGTTGGTTCTTTGCATAGGCCAAATGACATGACTAGACAACCATACAAACCTTTCTTGGGTTTGAAGGAAATATTTCAGGTATATTCTTTTTTGAATCAAACTTTGTGGTATCCATATTTAAGTTTAGCTTGGTGACGTATTTATTCTTTTGTAACTAATCTAACAGATCATCTATTCTAGGCAGGGGGTACCTATTCTTGAGAGTAATTTTCTTCAACACCCTGTAATTTTACACATTTGCAAAGTCCCATCCTTATATAGTACAATGACGATGGGTGACCCACATGGTGATGTTCTCAGTCAAATGACACCATATTCTAGTAGTTTTTATAACTTTTCCTTCACCTCACTTGCTTCTATAACATACTACTTGTACAACCCAATTTTTTTCAATGGGAAGTCTGGTAATAGATGGATCTCATGCTCCACTTTCCTTTTGGGTGGTAGCCATTTAGCCTCCTAAAGCATATCCCTATATTATTGCAGTAATTCTTCTAGTTTCTTTTTCTATGTCTTAGTGCACCCTTCTCGGGATTCCTTTTCTCTTATTGAATCTTTTACATACTATTTTTCTCTTAAAATCAATATAATATAATTGTTAGAATTGACTAGTTTCTTGGCTTGCTTAACACTTACAAGTGAACTTGGTTGAATTTCCTTTGTGCACACTTATGGTGAATGATTTTCCATCCTTAACGAGTAGGTATCGATTAGATATCCATATGAATATTTCATCCTGCATATACATATGGAGACTTCCAAACACCTCCCCCAATACATGAAGGGGAACTACATCTAGTTCTACTTCATCAATACAATCAAAGTTGATAGCAAATATGATTTTGCATTGTTTTATTGCCATTATTTATACATTTTTATTTACCTATCCTAATAGATATGAGCTTGGATAATCATCAAATTATAATCCAAATTTGTTGACCAGCTTTACTACAATGAGATTTCCCTATGATCATGAGTCCTAAAGAGCATCAATTGTGGTATTTTTAACCATTATCTTAATGTGGAAGAGCTTGGTATTTTTGTTCTCTTTCTATTGTTGTGGGATACGCAAATTCAACTCCTTTTGCATTGATGTACAAATGATCTTGTCATCCACGTCTATGTTTCTTTCAACTCAATTGCTTGAATCAATGGTCATGAGATTCTTCTTCTTATTATATTTATCTCTATTCTTCAAGTTAATCTCTAGATTCAAATTCTAGCATTTATCCTCTATATGATTGTAAATGTTACAATGGCTGCAGTGGTTGGTTTACCTTGGCTATCATATTTTTATATTCCCTCACTTTCCAGGTCTTCTTCCCATCCTTATAAGTGTGTTGTTTCTCCTTCTGATTCAATCCATTTGATTTCCCTTCCTTCAGACCTATGTCTCTTGGTACTGTGCCTACACACAAGCCTCTTCCAATGATATGGGAATGAATAAAATCACTTTCTTCTATATATGGTTATGTCGACCCCATAGATACTTGATGAGTACATCTATGTTCTTTGGGGATATCCTAGCATGATGGAAATCTTTCTAAATTTTGTGGTGTACTCCTGTACACTTTGCCCCCGCTTCCAACTGAAGTAGTGTCAATAGAACCACTAGTACTATACATACCTAATAGGGTAACATTATGAATTTATGAGGGTTTTAAAGTCCTCCCACTTAATCACTGGAGGATTTTCATCTAAATATCAAGGTATCCATGTGTCTTTCCCACTAGTTTAGGGCATGGCCTTTTATTTTCCAACACGCAAATGAAATAATCTATTCTTCATCTATATGATGAACACAAATAAATTTCTATTTGTTGAAATCAACGATTTAGATTGAGAGTGTTTATCTCTCCTTGATACAACTTGATATCAACCTTTGGTTCCATTTGGAATAGGGGTTGTGAATGGTTCATGACACTCAAATTAGGTTAAAATTTTCAGGTTCTTTCTTCGACTCTATTTCTTCTCGACCTCTTGATCCATTTTAATCAGACCTATGCTTTAGAACCAATATTTTCTCTAAATACATTGAGCTTATTGTTCAGGGCCTTTATGAGGTGATTCACATTATGATTTAAATATGCAACATGTGCTTCTAATTGCTAAAACCTCCCTTCTACATGATCAAGAGGGTTATTCATATATTCATCAACCATGACTAGAGTATTATGACTTTTGGCTCAGTCGATATATATCCCCTAAAAATATTCAGAATATACCCAAAAAAACCTAATCTAATACCAATATAATTCGTAAATTTTCTTGGATATTCCATTGGTCAATTCATCACAATAGATCTAATAAAACTATACTTAAAAATATGAAATCTACACCATAAGGATTTACTTCTGTTTAGATTTATAGATCTATAAATTATGGTTTGTTTTGTATGCATGAAAATTATTATTATGTATAAAATAGAGAAAAGTGAAATAAATATCGTAAACCACAATTGACCCAAGATATATCCTAGGAAACACTTTTAGGATAAAACCAAACCAGAAGGTGAGGTCGCTCTACTCTCTTTCTCTCAATAGAAAATGGTTGCAATTAAAAATAAGTAAGGCTTATGGCCTATGGGATACTACAATGCACAAATCCTTTTTATTTTCTCTCTCGCTATCCCTCTAAACTACTTTGCTAATCTATGGAACACAATTCCCTCAAAAAGGATGGGACCCATTTCCTCCTAGTGGTCGAGTTATAACATAGTCTGATAGCCTACTAATGGTTCGGTTTGAATCCCTCAATTTTTTTTGTTGTAAGTAAACACCCATGGGGGAATTAGAACCAGTGACCTGCTGCATGGAATGCCTTAACAATGCAACCTTCACCATCGAACCAAATCCCCATAGGCTATTTTTTTTGTAAGTTAGCACCCATAGGGGATTTGAACTGGTGACCTATCGCATGGAGTGCCTTAACAATTCACCCTTCATTATCAATCCAAATCCTTGTGGGTTGAATATGTAAAATATTAAATAAAGTTACAATATGGAATGTTCTAGAGTATTATTCATCATAATCACATGGATTTATCCTATTTAATGAGTTATTGGGGCTAATGTGGCATCCTATTAGATTATGGCAATAAAAATAAGAAGGCCAACTTCCAAGTGGCATAGTTGTTTCATATAAAATTGAGGTGATTTTTATGTTGTTAGAAAGGTATATGTGTGTAGAACATGAAGAAAATATGTGATGCTAAGGTAGAAAAAAATCACCGCCAAGAAAAGCTATTTCATGCCTAAAAAATGATCTAGGAAGATTTTAGACCTCAATTTACCAAATTGAGTCCCATCAGTAAAAATGGTCATGTGAGTTGATTCATCCTCTTTTTCCACCATTCAAGAATCAATATGGATGAAAAAAATATATAATGATCCAATCCAGATGAATTTTTGATTATGTAAAATGCTAGACGAAGCTAAGCCATAAGGCTATTCAATGAGAAGACGGACATGGGAAATTTATTCCTTTTTGATACCTTTTTTTTTCTCCTCTTTGTTCAAAAAGAGAAAACTTCCTTGCTATCCTTCTAGGAAGAAGAGTTGCAACATTAATATAGATTAAAATATTGCTGCTTTATAATCACTCTATTTGAGGTGTGACATGAAATCACATCAACACCATGAAAGAGTTAAGCCTGGTAAACTCACCTTTTAAGACCATTCTTTAGGATACTTTTTGTGACTTTTGAAAATAGGTTGAAGGCATTAGTACTAAGTTCATGATGAAAATGGGATATTATGGAAAAGGGATAGGAAAGGAATACCAAGGGATTGTGATTCCCAATGTTTCTTAATAGAGGACCAAGCATGAAGGCCTATGATTCTATGAAAAAGAAGCCAACACAAGAACACAAGTGTAGCTCAACCAATTTTTTTTTTCAGGAAAGAGGAATAAAGAAAGAAGCCATTACCATGAAGGGAAAATAAACTAAAAAAGGAGTTTCATAAGCTACTCAAATATAATTGTAGAGGCTCTGACGAGGACAACAAAGAGATGATTCAACTATGAAAATTTGCTTCAAATCTTGGTAGACCAAGAAACCAAAATAGAAAGAATATTTACAAACCAAAGACATTTGGCATGATTTGTTTCTATTGGAAGAAAACAGGTCATAAAGGCAGTGATTGTTGGCACACTAGAAGCTAAATCATTCAACCAAGAAGAATCCTCAAAGAGTGAAGGTTAATGGGAAAGAGAGTTGTTTAGACCTACATCTCAAGGAGCAATAGTTGTCCCACCACCTATTTCAATGGTGGATGCCACATCTGACCTGAGATGTAAAATAAGGTTATGCGGTAGCCCTTACCCATCTCTTATCTTCCATAATATAGTTGAGACACCCTTTCTAGGAGATTTTTCAAAATCTAGTTGACGAGAGGAGAAGAAGAAGATTAAAGGAGTTAAATATTTTGAGGACTAAAATCCTATGAGTGGGGAGGCTTGATTTGAATTATATCATGGACCAAAATATGTTGTAAATTTCACAATAAGAATGCACTTTTTATTTTTGGAATTTTTGGAAAAATTGGAAGAGGAACTAGACCATTGAGATGGTTTTTTATCACGATCCTAGGGAATCCTATAATTATAAGATATCCTTTGAGTACATTGCGATCCCTCGAGTGTGTAACACTGACATATTTCACCGCTACCTCATGGAGCATAAAAATAATTTTCCCAAACTATGCCTCACCATATGTTTAATTATTTAATCTCTATATCATTAGTTACGCATTGAATTATTACAACTCTTTAATACAATATAAGAAATTTGTTGTTGCTACTACAACACCCTCCAAAATGTTTCCATATTTAAATTTTGAAGCCTACCCCCCATCATGTGAGGTGTCACTTTTGGTCTTCAAGTGTCATTTTAAGTTTTTTTACATGTTTCAAGTGTCCAAGTCCTTCATAAGTGTCTTTGGGTCACTAAGAGTAACTATAGCGCACTTTTGAGTCATAACCCACTTTTTAGTCACAAAACGACACTTATATATCACAACTACACATGCTTTGTTTGTTGCACTTGGGGATTATTTGAAAACTAGCATTATGAAGTATATTTATTATTATTGGGTCAAGTTTGAGTTGTATTGATGAATTGAGATGTATATCGCTTAATCATGGTCCTAACTCATTGTGTTTTTTCATGTTTTAACCTTCCACGCTTAGTCATTTTTCTGACCCTGAAACTCTTCGCCTGGGCTAGGAAGAGCGGATTGCACACTTCTAGAGCCTATAAGTGACCCTCTTTGTTAACTAGAAATTCACTCTACACCATCGTAAGCCTTCCCTCTCTCTCCTTCACACTGTGCACTTCTAGTCAACATGACCACTCTCCTTGTTGCTTACTCTTCTTCCTTGCACCAACTTTTCCCCTTGTTTCCTAGTGTTGCAAAATGCACACTTCCAGTGGTAAGTGATGCCCCTCCCTGTGCCCTGGAACTTCACCCTGTGCCATCCTTGTGGCCTTGGCCTTCCTCCCTAGCGCATGGCATAGTCCTAGTGAACCGTCCTTGAAAACTTGCCTCTTGGAATTGTGCCATGTGCTCACATTTTCTCCTCCTCTTCCAAAGCTAGGCATGGCGTAGTCTCAATGGATAGTCTCTACCTACCCTGTCTCTTAAAAGTGCTCTATACACCTAAAAGGTACCTCCTTCTCTCCCTTGCACACTGTTGATCCATAGTACTACATGAATCATAGTAGATTAAGAGATTTCCAGGCTAATGTTTTCTTGTCATGAGTGATCCATACCTGTAGGTTTTCATAGTAAGCATGGAAAAATATGTTCGAGGATATTTGTGCAGAGAATTTTCCCAAGGAGGAATTTTGAAAACAAAAGGCACACAAGAACCATGTTGTCGTAGTTGAAGGAATGTTGGATTGTGATGATCAAGTGACCCATGAAGACTCCATAATCTCTCAAGACCCTTTAGAGGGTAGAAGGTAACTACAATGAAAAATTTGTTATAGGTATTGAATACATTAGCGTCATCAATTCTCAAAGAACTTTATGCTACAAGTCACTAGGTTCCAAGTCATCCATATAAATGAATTTCCTTGTTGTTGTCACATGATGATGAAATTTTGGGAGAAATGAGAGATGTTGTCACATTGATAAAGTCCTGATAGGAATGCCAACTCTTCAGAAGACCAAGAAGAGCCAAGCTCACCAAGTCCTCATCATCGACAGTCACCCCCACACTTCCCAGCTCATCCCAACATTGGGTGAAGTTCGTGAGATACTTGGGAATACTGTCTCCTTTCTCAGCTTTGATGTTTCTGAGTTTATCCTTGAGCGCCAACTTCCTCTGGCTGCTCTTGCTTTGGAATAAGTCTGTCAAGAAGCCTTTCCATGCAGAGTAGACACAATGTGATCCTTCACGCCCTCCAACAGAATCCTTTGACACTTTGCTGTCTTATTTTGCCAAGCCTCAACTTCAGTAGCATCAGTAGGTTTTGGGACATCTGCATCTATGAACTCCTTCAACACATTGTCCTCTAACACTGCCTCCATCATGTCTTTCCATGCAATATAATTCAAGTTGCCTTCAAGGGAATACTCCAATTGCAATCCGTTGAAAGACATTTCAACTTCGACACCAAGAAAACACTGCTGCAGATTCGAATTCCACCAGCTCAAAACTCAACCGCTTCTGATCTAAATTTTGTGAGAACAAAGTATTTCTCATACAGAGATTGACTGTATGGGCATTTACCAGATATCTCACCTTCCAAAAGAAGGATGAATCCAGTGGCTACCTAGCCCAATTACAAACTTTGCCTGAAGAAATAAAATGAAATCATTTCCTGAATAATAGATCTGATGATCAATCCTCGCTTTGATATCTTGTAGAACTTTTTCTACAAATCAACCAACTTTGATACCATGTAGAAACTTTTTCTACAAATCAGCTAGCTCTGATACCATGTAGAAATTTTGAATAATATAACACTTATTCATAGAGATTATCCTGATTATACACTATTTGCGGAATGCATGCATAATACATAACCTCCTCTACCATTGATCATCAATTTTGAGGAATTAAGAAACAATCGCATGCGCACATTGAAACATCAATCACACATATCAACACAATGTGTGCTGGGGAAAGCATACAGTTGAAAACCCCTCAACTATCTGTATATTATGATAATAGAGAACATGTAACAATACATAGTACAATAATCCTCGCAAGTACTCAGTACTATCTCCACCTGTTACACACAAACTAGCTCAGATCTGAATCAATCACAAGCTCAAATCTCCTTCGCTGTTTGCTTGCCTCCACTGCGAAATACCTGTTGAGAATAGATGAGAATGGCTGATCCAAACTCGTATTTCCCTTGTGTTGCACTACACAATCCTCATTGGCAATCTCAATCCACTGATTGTGCAAATCTCATGCACAACTATAGTCACAACTGACAACTGTCTTGCCCTTGCACTCACCTCTAACACTTGTCTCCACTGAACTGTCCATGCATTGAGTTAATTGATGTATTATTTAGTTGATTTATGAGTTAATAATTAGTGAATTAATTAATAATTAATTCACACCACTCATCATAGTGTATTTGTCAGTTAGACTAAATACAACTAGTTCAACTAAGTCAAACTGAACACAACTCCATCAACTCCTCATTCAAGTCCACCAAAACTCAATCACTTGAGTTCTAACTGGAGTCCATCATGCAATAGCTCAACTAATCCATAAAAAAAGCGTATTTCCTTCTGGCAGTTGCATGTGCCACATCTGTAGCTCGAACTGAAGTGCTGGAAGAGGATAAGATAATGTTTATAGTCCAAATAATATTCGACTATTCTATTTTTAGATTGGCAGTCTAAAAATAGACTCCGCCCATATGTCTAAAAATAGAAGTCCATATATTTTTACCAACATGACCAATCATCCACAAATAGCATCTTGCAACTCATAGACCATGATCCATATGTCTAAAAATATACAGTCTAAAAATAGACTTTGTGCCAAAAATAGCCTGCGGGCACACTTAGTGAAGGCGACTTCTTTTCACTAAGCTCCATCATCTTGTTGCATTTTCAACACTGTCCGTTATATTGATGCCCTCAAATACCCATTTTACCATGTCATTATATGGAAAAACATTTGATCGGGCCGTTATTCTATGAAGAAAAGAGTCGGCTAAATCTCGAAGTGTGTTCTCTGAATCTGTAGGTCCATCAACTATAACATGTCCCTCAGTCACCTTTAGCTTTTCATTTTCCAACATATCATATATTCCTTCCCATGAAATTTTCTCATAGTCTTGGCATGTTGTATCTCAGATCAACACAACCTTTTCTGGTCCTTCGGCTATTGCAGGGGAAGCTTTCGCCTTTGAGGCTTTCTTCGTCATTTTAGCTAGCTGCATACTTCCAGATTCAAACTGCAATTATATGAAAGAGAGAAGAGCAATAAACTAAAAATTTTAGAGAGGCTAATGCTTGAACAAATAGTGGTGATAATAGTACAGTCGAAAATCACGGCAAGAACATTTGGTGTGAAATATTTCGTATTATGAATTGATATTAACACGAAAGACGAAATCTTGAAGGACTGAAGTCATTACTGCTCTTAATGCTTTGTTGTATTAATTAATGTGAAATTTAAATGTTCAATAAATAGATCGCATCGCATTTTTCTTAAGGCCTAATTAGAATGTGTGCCATAAATCTCTCGATTTTGCGATGAGCGATTTCAATATGTATTATTTAAATATTCTAAGAGCCATCACATATCGCATATCACAAGTCGGTAGGTGTAAGCGCCATGTTCTAAGAGTCTTTTGGATTTCTGCAATTGCGATCAGTGATGACCTGACACATATAGTTGGGAAAATCTTCATTTAACTACCCGCATCATGTTTTCTCTGTATTATCATTAAACCACTTTATTATATTTTAACATCGCATCACGCGTCCCCGAGGTGACTATCACTTATTTCTGTTGGGATTGCAATATGCGAGATTCGAGAATCTTATCACATCACAAGTTTTAGGGTGTGGTTTCTTTTGGTTTTCGGCGATATGCGTGATGCGAGAACCGTATCACATCACAAAGTTTCAATGTTCCGTTAAACCTATCACTTGGAATTTGCGATGTGATAGGCGATATGCAATCGCTTTATTGCATCACATGTTTGTCAATGAACTGTTTTAAGAAGCCCAATGATTAGGATTTTTGCGGTAACTTCGCATCGCTACATTAATATTTAGATTGAATGTTTTTTAGTCTTAAGCGCATGTGAAGTGTGATGTTTGACTTATTTTAAAGAACTTTATTTAAAAAGCAATAAATAAAGCAATTTATTTCTATGTAATGGCTTTATTGCTTTTTTACAAACTAAAGGGACCCTATTTCCTATTTAGTATCTAAGAATAATATTACGAAAAATTTGAAATGGGGGGGAGGGTTGTTGTATAGCACAACAGGTTGATACCCAACATTTCCTTGTACGTCCAGGCAAAGACGTCTCTGAACTCATGAAAAATTTCTTGATAAAACTCGACTCCAGATGAAGTGCAAGATGCTCCAATGTATAAATTTTTGACAATTCCTGGTTTAATCAAAATATCGAGAGGAATGATTTCTTCGGTATTCGAAAGGTTATTTTCAGAATAAATCTCATGAATGGAAACTAAATTTGTAAAGGTTTGACAAAATTAGGTAGGTACACATGATTGAGATTATATTCAATGGTATATGGGAAGGAGGAATGATGATGATGTTCATCCCAAGGTGCGTCATCTGATATCATGATTTCCATGATGCTTTCATCGGTATAGAATGTACGCGAGAAAGGATAAGAGGGTGTGTCATAATCCAGTGATCGATCTATGCAATTGATCGAACAAAAAGTATGGTCCGCTTAAACCAAGAAGATGGCTTCGTAATCTTGCTCAACAGGGCTAAACAACATCCGATCTCCAAAAAAATTGGTGCTAGTTTCATCAGGAAAAATTTCGGGGATTGGACAACACTGTAGATGATAATATAATGTTGATATAAGCAACCAAAATGGAGGAGTTGTGAAGGGGAGGGGGACAGAGCGAAAAAAAGTTCCCATAAGTGATGAATCCTTCAATAAACAAACTCCAATATGTTGATAGGAATGTAGGTCTTCCCCTACAAGAGGGATACTTCTATCAACATTGGAATTAGAGGCAAAAAAGGTGAGTTGATCTATGGCCACTGTTACACAGTAATTTGTCACTGTCTCCTTGTCAGTCTCCCTACTGTGTCATGAAATCAAATCCATCATGCTCATGCTCTCTGAAATGGCCAAAAAACCCTCTTTGCCTGAGAAAGGTACAACCAATGTTCTGACACTGAGTCCTTCTCAAGAGGGTCTAGCCAGCAAGTCTCATAAGCATTCACCCTTGGAGATAGATCTCCCAAGACAAACAACTCTCTCTCACACAAGGCAACAAGACTTCACAACCTTCCTTAAGCTCTCTAGCAATCCACACTTAACACACCAACTGTCTATTAAGAGCAGCACTAAAGCACTATGAATTCCTCTATGTCCAAAGCTATATTCCAAAAACTAGCTGCTCATGGAAATGGTGGAGGCTTATATAGGAGAAGGAGTCTCCATGGATGGTGGAAGGATAAGCTTATCTCCAAGAAAGGTGGCTCATATGATGAACAGACATGCCATAGAAGGGAGGGCGACATTCACAAGGCCAACAACCAGGTCTGGAGTCATCTGGAAGGCTGGCTGTTAGAACAAACTCGCCCAAACAGGATCAGCACGGGTGTATAACCAGACTGACGCGCTGACATCGCATCTCAATAACGGAGGAGGTTTGGTCAGCGCGACTTAATACAAACAAAGGATGCGCTGGCTATGAAATTCGATCAGCGCGAGAAACCCATGTGCTTCCGCGCTGGTAGCGCACCAATTGCACTATCATCCGCCAGTCAGCGTGGTTATTTCAATAACAGTCGCGGTGATTAAATAAACTTAGGCAAAGAGGGTTTTTTGGCCATTTCAGAGAGCATGAGCATGATGGATTTGATTTCATGACACAGTAGGGAGACTGACAAGGAGACAGTGACAAATTACTGTGTAACAGATGCCCCCTAAAGCATGAAGCCCGAGAGAGTGGGAGGGGTGAAATGCTTTACAAAACTGCTGAACCGGAACACCACCAGGAAGAACCTGCACGTAGATACAACTGATATCTCGTTTACATGCAGTCGAGGCATGGGCGCAGCCATCCAAAAGACATACAAAGAAGGTCTGTGCTATGGACGCAGCCACCCAGTTGAAGAGACCATGATGATAAAAGGTATGGTCGCAGCCATCCTAAAAGACTCAGGTATGGGCGCAGCCATCCATCAATGAGTCATGTAATAATGCTCCACAAAATCGTAGCCTGGTTCATAACAGACTAGAACCAGGGTCTTGCGCTCCATCCAAACCTGAACAAAGTAGAAGTCCAAACATGTGAATACGGGAGTCGAAGTCGAACATGCTTGAACATCGTCCTCATGCTGTTGACTTCAGCTCATTATCCAGGAAAGTGCCCTAGAGACTCCCTTCAAGTACCTTGGAGCCTGCATGCCTCAATGGCAGGTTCTTCGCGTTCGACGTGAGGTTTTCATCATTGGCCTCCGATCGGATGACTCTACGAGTGTTCGACACCGGCTCATTCATTCACACGCCGTGGATTGTACCTATAGTACCTTGAGGACCATCGTCATTATTGGTGGCACCTCTCGCGTCTGTTAACAACTTTCATCATTGGCTGGTAATCAGACGATGTTAAAGCATGTTCGACTTCGACTCCCGTATTCACATGTTTGGACTTGTACTTTGTTCGGGTTTGGATGGAGCGCAAGACCCTGGTTCTAGTCTGTTACGAACCAGGCTGCGATTTTGTGGAGCATTATTACATGAGTCATTGATGGATGGCTGCGCCCATACCTGAGTCTTTTAGGATGGCTGCGACCATACCTTTTATCATCATGGTCTCTTCAACTGGGTGGCTGCGTCCATAGCACAGACCTTCTTTGTATGTCTTTTGGATGGCTGCGCCCATGCCTCGACTACATGTAATCGAGATATCAGTTGTATCTACGTGCAGGTTCTTCCTGGTGGTGTTCCGGTTCAGCAGTTTTGTAAAGCATTTCACCCCTCCCACTCTCTCGGGCTTCATGCTTTAGGGGGCATCTGTTACACAGTAATTTGTCACTGTCTCCTTGTCAGTCTCCCTACTGTGTCATGAAATCAAATCCATCATGCTCATGCTCTCTGAAATGGCCAAAAAACCCTCTTTGCCTAAGTTCATTTGATCATTGCGACTGTTATTGAAATAACCGCGCTGACTGGCGGATGATAGTGCAATTGGTGCGTTGCCAGCGCGGAAGAACACGGGTTTCCCGCGCTGATCGAATTTCATAGCCAACGCATCCTTTGTTTGTATTAAGTCGCGATGACCAGACCTCCTCTGTTATTGAGATGCGATGTCAGCGCGCCAGTCCGGTTATACACTCGCGCTTATCCTGTTTGGGCGAGCTTGTTCTAACAGCTAGCCTTCCAGATGACTCCAGACCTGGTTGTTGTCCTTGTGAATGTCGCCCTCCCTTCTATGGCATGTCTGTTCGTCATATGAGCCACCTTTCTTGGAGATAAGATTATCCTTCCACCATCCATGGAGACTCCTTCTCCTATATAAGCCTCCACCATTTCCATGAGCAGCTAGTTTTTGGAATATAGCTTTGGACATAGAGGAATTCATAGTGCTTTAGTGCTGCTCTTAATAGGCAGTTGGTGTGTTAAGTGTGGATTGCTAGAGAGCTTAAGGAAGGTTGTGAAGTCTTGTTGCCTTGTGTGAGAGAGAGAGTTGTTTGTCTTGGGAGATCTACCTCAAAGGGTGAATGCTTATGAGACTTGCTGGCTGGACACTCTTGAGAAGGACTCAGCATCAGAACATTGGTTGTACCTTTCTCTGTTTTTGATTAATAAAAGATAGATGACTACTATTATGGTTCCATTCTCATTTGTCTTATAATGGTTAATGTGAATTACATCCTTTCTGACTGGTGTATAGTTGCTTTTACTAGATTTCACGCTTGTGTTTGTTCTCTCTTTGCATGTGCAGGTGTCCATCCACGAGGATAGTGGAGGATCGTGACCGACCAGAGCGAAGGAGCGAGAGCGGCATCTCTTCATCAAACAATAGCGCTGGAATTCAAGTAGGTGTTCATTACCCACTTTTTAATTGCAACTAGGAGCTTGCATAGTAGCATTGATTGATTGTTGCTAGACCTGTTCTGGGCTAGTAGGGATCGCCTCTATCCGTAGAGGGGATTTACCTCACCAACAAGAGGTCCCAACACTTCGAAGGGAGAAGGAGGTGAAGGTAAGTTCCAGGTTGAAAGGGATCAGTCCCAACTCGGCTAGGAACACACGACATAAAGGACATGCACATCTTTCAGCGGAGCAGTCCACTCGGATGCGAAAGTCACATCATACAAGGTAAGATAACACGTACAACACTCACGGATCAATCTGAGATAAGTGTGACGGTTGTTATAGCAAGGTTCAAGTGAAAGGTCTATTTGACGTCCAGCAGAGAAGTCGACACGGATGGTGACAGCATTAACAACATATGCAACACATTAACAACAAGATTCATACAATTGTATGTGAATCAGTTCATACACAAGTAAGTAAGTTAAACAACACATATCATTAAAGCAACCAGAGCAGTCCAACTGTGATAACAATATATGCATGAAAATGTGCTAGCTCTTATTACATAAAGAAGTGTAAGTCGCAATCATACAATACACCAAGTAAACCTACTAGCCCCAATAGTGGAACGTTATAGCCACATCCGTCTTCTCCTCCAAAGAGATGTACTAGCCTCGTGCAGTGGAAAAGCCAAGGCGCGTTACAACATTGTCCAAGCCTTCTTCAAG
Organism: Pinus taeda; assembly: GCA_000404065.3. Classification (NCBI taxonomy): domain Eukaryota; kingdom Viridiplantae; phylum Streptophyta; class Pinopsida; order Pinales; family Pinaceae; genus Pinus; species Pinus taeda. Next base: position 124,936 of record APFE030773662.1, read on the forward strand.
ATAGTCTTAATAGAAGCTTGGCTGACCAAAAGCCTATACAATGAGTTATGAGGGACTACTTATAGCAAAGGGTGGGGTGACCCTTGACATCCCCCCCTTGTGACAATTCAACTACCCTCATGACTTTTCACCTACTCTATGACTGTTACATCCAACTGTTGACACTCAACTTACACTTGACATGACTCAACATTACAATGCACATGTACTCATGTGGGACAACATGGCTTGAGCAAGCCTTGCAAAACATCACTTATACTCGGTCTGTTGTGGTGAGACCAAATCTTTGACATGCTTGTGATGGTGAAGCTGGTGAGTTGATGCCAAGCTTGGTCATCCATGATGGTGTGCATGTACCTCATGGTGACATCTTACTGAAGCTAACTCTTGCCTTCGTTGCAACCGGTGCATTGATTCGGCCCCTTCATCCAACTCGTCTACTAACATGCGCATGGTCTTCTTGGGTACGGTTGAACCGACAACAAACTGATGCATAGTCTTCGTGTTGATTTTCAAGTGTGTGCTAGTGGTCATGCGCATCAACTTATTGAAGTGCATCTTCAACCCCAGTTGGACTTGCTTCTTGTCTTCGCCTTGGTGAGTGTGTTGAGTGGGTTGGATTGCATGTGTGCACTCAATGATATGCATGTTGTTGAATCCCTTGCATGCGATCAACAACACTGCTCAACATGACTACTTTGTGTCAGCTGCTAGGATGGATGCCTAACTTGTACGGGTGCAGTTTCCTCCATGAGTGCATGTTGCACCCACTACTGTACCTGTTCTTGTTGCAACTCATTCATCTGTCTGTGCAGCTACATGTTCTTCTTGAGTTGTTGCTTCAGCACATGCAACTCCTTCTTTGTTCCATTTTCTACCTTCGCGCAATCTTCATGTCGCGTCGTCACTTCATAGCTTGAGTCTCCAAAGTTGCTTTCATTATCAGTGGATTTGCTTGATCTTACAACTTTGTTCCACCTTTGTGTTTTCAGCAACCTTCCTCTTGCATTCGTTGGATTCACTGCATTCAGGATGTTGCCTTCAGCTGTTGTTCATCATGTTTCTCGCTACGAACAACTTGATGTCTTCATGCGTATGCAAGTCCATGGACACTTGATCGACTGCATCCCCAAGTGTGCTTTGAACGGTGTCTTCGTCTCTGCTCTCCTAAAAACCATTGTACATGTACTGTTGAGAGGCAGATGAACACCTGGGATACCTGAAGACATGGCAACACTCACAGCAAGCAATCTGTCAGTGGAAAACCAAAATGAACATGAGAACTGACTTGCAACATACTTGGGTGCATGATCATGAAGGTTGCGCAATTTCGGCCGGGAGGTTGGGAGACCGACTGCCAAGACTACACAAGGCACAGTCTGGGCTACTGGGAGACTGACTGACTACTAGAACTATGCAATGCACAATCCAGTCTGGCTACTAATTGTTGGGTTTGCGCAATGCGTAATTCCAACTCAGAAGGACTGTTGGCCTAGGCACAGATTTGCGCAGTTTCTTGGTCCAAGCAGCCATTGTCCTCCATAAATGTGCAAAACAGTCCTGGAGGGCAGTGCTCGGCAAGAATGCGCAAATCTGGAGAGGAAGGTGAGCCTTCATTTCCCAGATTGCGTAATGCAGCCTTGGTGAAGGCAGAGCCCGGGCCAAGGTTGGCCCGACTCGCCAATGAGCAACTGAAAGCAAGTAAGTCAATGAATGCATGGCAACATTAAGTGATAGCAGAAGTGATTAACAGTGCATGCAAAACATGAATGAAATATTTAGCAAACAGATCAACATGCATGTGGGTGAGGCAGTTCGTCGGTTGGGCGAACATCCGTGAAAAACAGTTTAATGCAAGCGACAATAGTGAGATAGCAACGAAAATTGAAACAGAGCTAGGACAAGCTAGTATAAATGTAAACGACAGAAAGCATTCAAATAAATCAAGCAAACAATACTCCCGCAAGTGAAAACATGAAAAGAAACATAAATGCATCACAAGGCATGGGAAGCGGGCTTACCCCAAAACTGTTGCGCTAAATGTGTTGAATACTCGTAGATGTGATGTGGGATGTCAGAGTTGCAAGGTTGATGTGAGGAATGAGCTCTGCAGCATCTGGTTGATGAGTTTTGATAGCATCGAGGTTGTGACGTGCATGCCACGAATCTAAGGGAAGCTACACTTGGCGGGAGGTTTCAGAATTTCTCCTTGCATGTAACCTCCAACTGCTAAACAAGGATCCCTGAAACAAGGGATGCCTTTGAATGTTGCCTTGGACGAAATAGCCCATGCATGCAAGTATTTTTTGCTCAGTCCCAGAGGAAACCGGTCAACTCATCTGCACATGCAAGTGACTGCTCGATTACTGGAGAAAAATGTGCATTTCTGGCTGGGAGTTGGGTTGGCTACCCAGGAGATTTGCGCAATTTCTGGGCTGAGCAGCTGACTGTTGCCCAGATTTGCACAAATCCTGTGCTAAACACCCTGCTGCTGGGAAAATTTGCGCAAATCCTGCTGGGAGGGTTGTCTGGCAGGATAGTGCAATCCTAGAGCCGGATAGGCTATCAGAGAGGATTGCGCAATTCTTGGAGGGATGGTTGGTTGCTCTCCAAAAATGTGCAATTTTCAAGGGGAAGTTTCTCAGCCTGCAGCTGGACCAAGTCTGGGTGAGTAGCCTGTGAGGAGAATGGATCAACTGTGATCGACAAGATGTATTTGTGCGAGGAAAACATTGAAGCTTGAGTACTTAACAAAGCAAGACAAAGTGTTGTGCAAGGTTGGTATGGAGGCTCCAAAACAGGCTAAGGTAAAATTTTGGAGGGTGGTTATAGCCGCTACAACAGTGCGATAACTCACTTTGATTATTGATATCATGGACCATAGCTTGCAGTGGACTCACATTGACTCTATAAAGTCCTTCAACTCTAGATCCCATTGTGAAAGCATCCCTCATGCGAGATTCTTTAGGCCAGGTGAGGACCTTTCCTCTTATGAAGGCTACTCCCATCCCTTTGTCTTCCAAGGCAAATATAGATACCAAGTTCTTCTTTAGTCCCGAAACATACATCACCTGATGAAAAAGAATGAATTCCCCAAGGTCCAAATGAAATTTAACATATCCAAATCCCTTCACAGGATGAGTAGAGTTGTCCCCAAGGATGATATTTAAATTTGACTCCCTCTCAACCAGATTTGAGAGGACTTCCTGTATCCAGAGAAATGTCTAGAAGACCCACTATCTACCAACCAACTATCACAAGAATTTGGAGGAGAGGAACTAAAAGGAGCAAAAATAAGAGTATCAGATTTACTAGTAGTTGCATTATTTTTATACCTAGAGTTCCTTGACCTCTTTTGCGAACGATAGCCTTCTTCACGGTCATCAGGGACATCTCTTCTTCTATCATCAGTTATTGTTCTATCATTGCCTCTTCTTCTATCATTAAACTAGTTGTTGTTGAAGCCATGGTTGGACATTGGAGCATCTCTCTTTTCTGGGCATTCTCGGACATAGTGACCATGCTTGTGGCAGTTGTAACATTCACCTTTTGATAATTCCTTCATTAATCTTCTATTGTAATCTTTGGAACTTGGAGCAGGCATTTTTTATGGTCTCCCTCTTCCTTTTCTTTTTTTATCTTAGGTAGCAAATGCAAAGGGTTCTCCTTCTTTGTGCTTTTGAATCCTCCCTCTGGAGATCGTGTTGGTTTCTTGAGTACATTTGCTAATAAGATCATCAAATGTCAGGAACTTGTCTTTGTTGCTTATAGTAATGAAGGTTTCCCAAATAGGAAGAATACCTTCAAGAGTGACCAGCACCTACTCTCTGTCAGATATAGGCTCACCAGTAGTCTTCAATTGATCCCTCAATTGGTATATCCTCATGACATAGGATTGCACAGATTCTCCCTTGTTCATTTGCATGTACTTGAGTTGATTCTTCAATGTTATAAAATTATATATTACAGAGCAATGGAACACATAAAATATTGCAGAAATATAAACACATAAAACAAGAGAGACACATATATACGTGCTTCACCCAGTTTGGGCTACGTCCACCCCGAACAGCCAGTCCTTCCTTTTTATTATCCAGCAAAATGAAGAGACACAACCTACAGCAGATTCGTTGTAATATCCTCTATTTTCTCTCACAGTCTCACCTCTCTGTTTCTACCTCGGAGAATACACATATATTACACAGACTTAATAGAATGCCCTCATACAAAGAGAGGGGTTGCCTTCTAGGGCAAAAAACCCTAAACTAAACATAAGTTCTACCGTCAGATCATCCGCCTAATGAACGGCCCAGATTGACTAGAAATTACTATACTTTTACAAGGCAATTTTACATATGTTTTTAACTTCGGGGGCACTGCCCCCGAGCCCCCGAACCCCCGCGAGGGGGACAAGTCCCCCTCATGTGGAGGGGTGTACAAATTTCCTGGGGTATAGATCCAGTTGAAACAAAGACATCTGAACAACCATGCTCCACACACAACAATCTCCCACTTGGAGAATGATTGTAGCAACTCTACCGCTCCTTCATTTGCTGGACAATGACTCCTCTTTGGACTTGGTTGTTTCTCATCTTCATCGTCATCCTTGAAGATCAATTGAAACTGAGCATATTCTCAGTTTCTCCCTGGTTACAACTTTTGTTAGCATATCTGCAAGATTTTGGCTAGTGTGTATTTTTTCCAGTGTCAACTCTCCATCTTCCAACACTGATCGTATGAAAAGGTACTTGAGTTATATGTGTTTAGTCCTAGAATGAAATGCTGAGTTCTTTGCAAGATGAATGGAACTTTGGCTATCACTGTGTAACGTGCCCATATCATGCTCCTTACCCAATTCAGCCATAAACCTTTGTAACCAAATCATTTCTTTACTAGCCTCTGTAGCAGCAACATACTTTGCTTCTGTTGTTGAAAGTGCAACAAC
>APFE030773665.1:13559-38543 GCA_000404065.3 Pinus taeda
AGTTTAGGACCCGAAAAACTGCTAAAAATAGTAAATTGTGCTATAATTAAGGAAACTGAAAAAAACTGCACGAAGCACTAGAGGGGATCCAAGTCGAATTAGCGGGTGCCCACCAATATCCACCTGGATCAATATTTTTTTTTATGGAAGAAATGATTTGGTTCTTTTTACATATCACGTCCATGCAAAGAGCTGGGTTTTATATGTTGCCACAAGTGGTGGAAGTGCTGGGGTGTTATTATTGTTGTTTCTATGAATAGAAGCTCACCTAGAGGCATTTTCAGATTTATCTCCTCCACCTCAATTTGGCAATTTACTGAATTGGTGGGGGTTGGCATTACTAGTTTTTCTGGCAAACTATCAGAAATCAGTTTCACGACTGGGATTTTCTTAGACTATGCAATACGTTCATGCAGACTACAGATCTTTTTTTGATGTTGCAAATGATCTGGGGTAGATCTGCTTCTCATTAATTCATCTGGGTGGTAGGTAATTGTCACTTGTATGTCAAGGGTGGTGGATTACTATTATTCGAAGGCATATTTAGTTATTATATCAGGTGGGGTTTTTCTTTGCGATGTGCATTTCATATCAAATCTTGCCCAACCTTGTATTTGTTGACACATGCAAATATCCTCCTTGGGTGGGGTGTATGATCATTTTCTCATTTACTGTTGGCAGGGACTTGTACCTACATAAGGGTGTCCATTTTTGGGACAACAACGGTCCTTAATTCAGTTCCATTACGGTTTGATCTGGAGTCTACATTTTGCTATTAGATACACCTTTTCGGGATTTGCATGAGCTCTGTCGTACTTCACCCTACTCTCTCGGTATTTTTTCTCACCCTTTTACATTTTCCCTCCTTGTCCGGATACCTACCATTCTCCTGAGATCCTAACATTTCCTTTTTATTTTCCTTTCACTCATGGCACACATGGCGGAATTTGTTGCCTCTCTGGATGCTGAAGTGTCAGCATAGGAGGCATTCCTACATGCAACGACTATTGTGGAAGGATCACACCTCCTCCAGTTCTCTTTGCTTCCTCTTCAGGCGACATTTTGGTTATCGAGCAACTCCTAGCCCAGTGCATGTAACACAGGTGGAATTCCGAATACTCCCAGTCATATTGATCATTCTTCTCCACAAGATGTTTCTCGACTTGTCGTGTGTTCTCATGGAAAACACTTCAAACCCTCCTTGGACACTAAGTTTCTCAATTTTGGATATGATGTAATGTGGGATCGTGTTTCCAGTTTGCAGAAGTGAGCTTTAGTGGGTAGATGATATTTTGTAGACATGAAGGAGCACAATATGCAACTGTGGGTTAATAGTTCTTGGTCCTCCATACTTGGATATTCCCCAAAAGTTAGCATATTGATGAATGGTTGGAACAACTTCAAATTCCTACACCAAGAAGACCTTGAGCACATCAAAATCACCCCATGGGTTCGTGGACGCATTTTACTTCACCTTCATTTATCGTATGTGAGCTTCAATCCAATTCTTGATACCCCTAGAAATAATTTTGTGTGGGTCAAACTGTTGGGCCTCCCATTGGAATTCTAGAAGCACAAGGTTCTCATGGAGATCATAAACTCTATTGGACATTTTTTATATGTCGACCCAAAATGTATGGATGCCAGTGACAAATAGGTTGCGTGGATCCTTGTTGAAATGGGTGTCTCTGGTGGACTACCTAGACAGATCGACTTAGCATGAAATGATATTATTCACCATCAACGACTGGACTATTGGTGTATTCCTTTCAAACTTTTGTTATGCCATCAAATGGGTCATCTATTGGAATATTTCACAAGAAGGTTTTCTCACAAGGGACACCATAGACACAGAGGTAATGGGTGTTGGGACTACAACTTGAAGGATGCATATGGGAACTCAGAACACACAAGTACTAATCACACTTCTAACAAATCTCTCATTCACAATGAAATTCTTCCCCCCCCCCCCCCCTTCTGGTATTTCCCCTCATCCTCTCCCTTAATTTGTTTCCCCACTTGGTAACCACTGTTGGAGGATTTTTTCTCCTCCTCCCCCCTACTACCTATCAGGGAACTATACTATACCCCCAAGGCCTTGAACCCTTCAGGTGACCCTTCAAATATTATCTTGTGGCCTCTTTCCCCTCCTTGTGATTGTAGTGTAACCCCTCCCCCACTGATACATTCCTCCCATCGATCCCCTTCTTGGTCACTGGATGGGGCTGACCTTTCCCCCTACAATTCAGTGGATAGAGAAATCGAGTTCCTGTTGGTAAACCCCTCTCTAGACCTGAAATCTCTCATTGTCCATAAGGGACCCCCACATTCCCTTCCTTTCTCAATCAATCTGAATTCTGCTCAAAATGTCACCATCCAGAAAACGGGGAAGCATGGACCTCAGACTATAAATTCGTAGGGGCTCAGAAGGTTGGCATGATATTCCCATCACCTCTGTTTTCACCTAGTTTCTTAGAGCAATATCACCTGATTCCACTCCTATGTCATGAATTGTCTCTCCCTAAACATGTGTGGTCTGGGGACCACCCCAAACTTCTATCCCTCAAGCATCTCTTCCTCTCCACTCACCCTTTACTTATTCTGTTACAGGAGACTATGACTTTGGCTGATAAGGTCCTTAAATAATTCTACAACATATTTCTTGCATGGCATATGGTTGTAGTTAATGCTCGTGGCTTTTCTGGTGGTATGGACTCCCTTTGGGATCCTAGATGGGCTACATTGTCTGCTTACAAATTTTTTGGTGGAATTCTCCTATCGGGGTACATTTAGGGTTTTTCTACTAGATTGCATTTCCTCAATGTGTATGCTCTATTTAGTGATAGACTTACATTCTAGAGGTGCATGAATGATTGTGGTATTCTCAAAATTGGGTATCTTATTCTGGCAGGTGATTTCAATGTTGTACTGTCTGGAGATGAATTTTGGGGTGTCAAATGTAGAGCGAACCCTCTCGCTGACCATCTCTGCCATTTATTTTATACAAATCATCTCTTGGACATTAGACCCCTATCATTGTCTCCTACTTGGCACAACAGTCATGTGGGTGATGACCATATTGCTAAAATATTGGACCGGTTCTTAGTACATGAAACCTTGTTCGAAAGGAGACCATGTCTAGGCATCCCCTTCAAATTCAATAGAATCTGGTTGGAGGATGAGGATTTTACTTCATTGTTTGATAATTTTTGGAGGGCTTACCCGTGGGTGGATGGTAAATCCCCGATGTTGAATCTGTTTGGTTTACTACAAGCTCTGAAAAGTCGTGTTAGGGTCTGGAAAAGGGAAAAGAAAAGAGCCTTGACTAGATAACTGAAGATTATTTTGGGCGAAATCAAGCATCTCTACAACTTGGTGGAGAGGGGAACCACATTTGGAAATATTTGGGATTCTCTCAAATCATTAGAAGAAAGAAAGCAGAAGATCCTCTCCCAACAAGAGGCATCCTGGAGGCTCAAGTTCCAAGTCCTTTGGGTATGAGAAGAAGATAATAACACTAAAATTTTCCATTCATATTCAAATCAAAGGAAAAATCAGAACACCATTTGGAAAATTAAAAGACTGGATGGTATTGTCGCCTACTCTACTTTGGAGATTCAAAGCGAATCTATTCTACATTTTTCAGTCCCTACTTCAGAAGCGACTTGAAAACTACATCGATGATTATTTATGGGAATCATGTGAATATCCTCCTATGTTCAATGATGAATTAAATGTGGAAGTTTACAAACCGGTCACCCTTGGATAAATCCTATAGGTACTGCAAACATTTGGAAAGGATAAGAGCCTAGGTCCAAATGGATGGACCGTGGAATTTTTCTTACATTTCTTCGATCTTGTTGGGAAGGGCTTGATTAACATGGTGGAGGAATCTCAATCTCTGGGACGTATCTCAGGAGCTATAAACTACACTTTCATCACATTGATCCCCAAAGCTTCTGATATGTACACCTTCTTGGGCTATTGACCCATATCACTCTCCAACATAATTATAAGCTCATCTGAAAAGTCATTGTTGAGCGCATCAAGGGAACTCTCTCCCACCATATCTCCTTAGAGCAGTCGAGTTTCCTTCACAATAGATAGATCCATGATGTTGCTTCCACTTCACAGGAAGTCATTCATTCAATACACATCAAGAAGATGTCAGCTATTTGATCTGAAATGATCATAAACTAAAAATTGATGTCGAGGTGATTAGCCATTTATGTTTTGAATGTTAACTGAAAGTGTGAAAATCGAGGAAACCTTGCTTGAGAAGAACACTTTACGACAACTAATTAAACATAAAATTGATGCATAACAGAAGTGAAAATAGTAAAAAAAATAGCGATACCAGATAGCAAAATTGATGACGGAGTTCGTCCCTGATGGTCTACATCTTTGGGTCCGCTTTCAAGATGAGCAACCGTTTTTATTAGGAATGAGAAGAAGGTGTTGATTACACAGAGATATGATAAGTCTGAATGTGCAGACAAGAACTTCTGATCACTGTCATCAGATAGCCCTCTGAACCAGCTTTCCAACTCCGCTTACAGTTCCCAATTCCAACTCTGGATGTTCCTCTAACACTGAAAACAAAAACTGCCTATGACCTCCAAACTCTGCAAGCAAAGGTCAAAAACCACTCTAGTTTTGATCAATGAAGGAAAAATGCCTTTTAAAGGCCTGCAAATACACCAAAACTACCATGGGTAGGTTGAAGGTGAATGTGGTTGCAATCTGGATAAGTTTGGGCTTGGTCTAGTTTTAATTTGACACCTAATCAAGTTACATGGTGGCTACATTAGTTTGAAACCATAAAAATCCAACAAAACACACAAAATAACTTTGGATTAGCATTTGACCGCTAGTGGTTAGCTAACCAGGTGGAGGGCTAACCATTTCCATGTGATCAGTGGGCGATCGACTGCCTCACTACCACCTGGTGGCTTATCCGCCCGACAGTTAAGGTTACCATTGCACCGACGGTTTTCCATGTGTCCACTCCCAACGTTATTTGTTGGTGGTTTCGAGACCTGGCAGTTGACTCTAACCTCCGTGGTTCCGAAAACTATTTACATGACTAGTTTATACCTTGCGCGGTCTGCTAACCCTGATGGTTTAATACATTGTTCACATGACAACGCTGTGGTGAAAAATCTGACACGGTCAACCGATTGTGGTTAGACCAGCAGTCCATCCAAACCCTATCACATGCTTCTTCGATGTGGTTAGGCTACCCATGTTGAAAATTGTGCAACAAGAAATGCTAAAAATAGAAGTATTGAAAATATCACTACTATAAATAGTAGTTTGGGTACAAGTGCTGGATTGGGCAACAGGGAGTGAAAAATGGAAGTGCTAAAAATAGAAGTTTTATTTTTAGTAGTTCAGGATGGATTCTTATTTTAGTCCGTCCCTGTACTAAACATAGGAAGTAAAACTTGAATTTGATGTCAATGACAGTTTGGAAATTAATTAATTAATTCATCTTGAGTTAATTAGTTAAGGAAATCAAACTTGAAGTCTATGTGAGGACATGCAACAGTTCCTCTTTTGATTGAGGAATTTAACCTTCAGTTAAAGAGATAAGGATGAGTTGTAATATTGAGTTGTAATTAGTTGACTTAGTTTAACTTAGTCAAGTCCAGTTAGATTAATTTAACTGTTTTTTAAATTAATGAGAGTTTAGTTAGTTAATGCTTGCATGCATGTAACTACTGTAATTAAAATAACTGAGTATTCACTCATGGTAACTCATGCATGTCAGTTCAGTCAGAGACCCAGTTGAGATTAGATGGAGGGATAGTGTACTATCAGTTGCTAGGATATTCCTTGGTGAATATTCCTTGCATGGAGAAGGAATATTATTCATTATGGATTACGAAGTTGGAATTAAGGTTACAATGAGTGTGATGAGGCCAATTCACACATGTGATATCAGTGGACCCTAATCAAAACTGAACAAGGAAATAGGAGGCACGGAGGGCTTGAGGAAGATATATTCTATGTCTGTTTAAGTCTGTGAGTAGTATTGTTTGAGTGCAGAGAGATCAGGATAGCTTGAGAGCTAATTCTTTTTGTAACTTGAATAAGATTTCCACTTGTATGATAATACAAAGTTGGGGTTTTAGGCTTGTGCTTTCCCTAGCGATATATCTTCTATGTTATGGTTGATTACTTTTCATTCTCAGTTATATTTGTTCATGCTTGATGTTGCTCATGTTCGATTAAGCTTCCGTTCAATTGTTGTAGAATTAAATCAAGTGTTTTGCTTTAGTACATTGCATTACGAGGTGATCTACAATGGGAATTGCTACATGGTATCGGAGCAAAGGTGATCAAGGAAGAACAATATACAAGTAGGAGAAGTACAAAGTTTGGTTTTTGAATATTTAATCGAGTTCTTATCACGTCTATTTCACTGATGGCGTTCAGTGGTTTAAGACTTGAATATGCCCTTGATGGAAGTTTGAATTATATAGCTTGGAAGGATCGCATGGAGGCAGTATCGAAAGATAACAGTCTCAAGGACTTCATTGATAAAGAAGTCCAAAAGCTGACCACTACTACTCAACTGGCGGAATAGAAAAAGTGTGTGGCTAGAGCAAGGAGATTCCTCTTGGAGGGAGTTCCAGATCACATTGCCTCAAGCCTCCATGCGAAGGAGACTCCGTTTTCGATGTGGAAAACATTGAAAGATATTTATCAGAATAGCAGTGATCAGAGGAAGTTGGCACCGAAGGACAAACTTCAAAAGATCAAGTGCGAAAAGGGCGACACAATCTCTACGTTCCTGAACAACCTCACCACCTACAGGGATGAGCTTTCAAGTGTAGGAGTTGTGACTATTGATGATGACATGGTGAGTCTAGCACTCCTCGGTCTTCGAAAGAGCTCGCATAGCTACCAAATCTTGGTTAATGGAAGAGACAAACTGCCAGATTGGGAACGACTCTGGTCGGATATGATGTAGGAGGAGATAAGGTAGAGCACTAGGGATGGTTCTTCATCAAAACAAGACGATGAAGAAAATCTAGCTTTAGCGAGTAAAGATAAGAAAGGGAAAGGGAAGGAATCCCAATCCAAATCTTCTCATGGTGGGAAGAAGGTTGACAAGTTGAAGGTGCGATGCTTTCACTGTCATGAAGTGGGCCATTATGCTATGAATTTCCCATAGAAGAAATCCAAGAAGAGTACTTCAAAGGGATTTGATGGTGATGCACTAGCTTCACAATTTGAGCTAGATTTCTCACTTATCACATGCATGGTTTCATCCATGGTGGGATGTGTTTGGTACCTGGACAGTGGAGCTTCTTTCCACATGTCAGGTGATAAGAATATTTTCAGTACATTGGAGGATAAGGATCTCCAGATGCGGATCGAGATGGGCAATGATGGAAAGTATTGTGTCTTCGGTGAAGGTACAATTGTGTTTTAGAGGGAGCATGGTGCTCCTCTCACCCTATTTGTTGTTAAGTATGTACCAGTTTTGAAAAATAATATTGTGTCTGTTGCTATGCTAGAAGATAAAGGCTATGATGTAGTATTTATTAAAGGAAAAGTTTTCCTGAGGCATATCAGCACCAGACAGACCAAACGATTTGGGATTCAAGTAAAGAATCTCTACAAGCTGGAGGTAGATCACTGTGCTACACTGAGTTCCAAAGCAGAGGTGGTGCAAAGCCAAGATGTTGGCAAGTTGTGGCATAGAAGACTGGGCCACTTGCATCACGGGGCCTTGAAGATCATGCAACAAATTTCTACCGGCTTACCCAAGGGAAAATTAGAGCAAACATATACATGCAAAGGATGCACCCTGGGTAAGTATGCGAAAGATTCCTTTCAGGATCGGGATAGTAGAGCTGGAGCAATCCTGGAGTGAGTTCACTCAGATGTATGTGGGCCATTCTCTATAGCCTCCACCACTAAACAAAGGTACTATGTTATTTTCATTGATGATTGTTCTCATAGATGTTTGATCTATTTTATGCAAAAGAAGGATCAGACCTTCTTGAGGTTTTGTGAGTTTAAATCATCGACAGAGAAAGAATCTGGGAAGAAAGTAAAAGCCTTACGTAGCAACAATGGTGGAGAGTATGTTTCCAAACAATTTAAAGACTTCTGTGTTGCAGAAGGAATTAAATGGTAACTAATGGCACCTCATAACCCACAATAGAATGGGGTGGCCAAAAGGAAGAACAAATCTATTGTGGGAGCAGCTCGAGCGATGTTGCTTGACCAAAGCCTACCACTTCATCTCTGGGCTGAGGCATGCAATACAATAGTGTATCTTCAGAATAGAAGTCTTCATCGTGTTTTGGGGATGAAGACACCTATGGAGGCTTTTTCAGGGAAGCGACCAGATGTGAGTCACTTCTACATCTTTGGATCATCAGTTTACTGTCATGTGACCAAAGATGCTTGGAAGAAGCTAGACCCAACAGATAAGTTGGGGATACTTGTGGGGTACAAAAATACACCCCACAACTATCGTGTGTTTCTACCTACCATTCGGAGGACCGTAGTGTGCAACGATCTAAAGCTCGATGAGCAGAGAGCCATGTGAGTGTCACTTGAGAGGGAGCTCAAGTTGCATGGCGATCAGGAACTTTTAGTTCCAAAGGAGGAGCAGCCTCCTGATGATGTGAATCAGCCACATGCAGAGGATCCAGAAGTGGAGACCACCACTGTTGGAGAGTATTCCAAATACGGGCGGAAAATATTGTGGGAAGCTAACAGATTGATGTAGGATGTGAGAGAGAATGTGGGGTAGCCATCCTCTCATCGCAAATAGAGGATATCTCCCGAGAGATACACTGGCTACATGGCCCTGGTTGGGGAGTGTGTAGCAACCGAATCTTCTTCTTTTCAGGAGGCAGTGCAACAACCAGTCTGGGTTGATGCAATGGTAGAAGAGTATGATTCTATCATGTGGAACGGTGTGTGGTATGTCATCCCTAGACCTGCGGACAAGTCAGTGGTTAGTTCCTGATAGCTTTACAAGGTAAAACAGGCAGCTGATTGTAGTGTTGAGAAACATAGGCCAAGGTTTATTGCACAAGGTTTCTCACAGGCAGAGGGATCACATTGAGCCATACCTCCAGGTAGGAGGTGGGGCAATGTGGAGTGATCATCCCAAGGAGGAGGGGCAGGATCCTTAAGCTACCCAACCTCTTTGATTTGACCTTACTATAGGAGCCCCGATGAGGAGTAGCAAGACTGACTGATTGGGTAGATACAGATGTGAATGGAGCAGCAAAGAGAGCTACAATGCAGGAGTCCCAGGACTGTGTAGAGTTAGGAGGTTACAATGGTGCAAGATGCATGGAGTGTTGCGGCAGCTCAAAGGTTAGAAAGGGAGCACTTGTCAATAGCAGGTAGAGCTTTAGCATCATAGTATGTTTCTGGCCCAACAGAGAGGTCAGTGGGGAGTTTTTTGTACGAGAGTTGCTGGAGCAGCCACACTTGGTAGATGTGTTGCATGCAGAACATTCCAGAGGTACAAGATCGGGTTCGTGTTGAATCCTTATTGAGAGGGAGTGTTGAAAAGTGTGCAACAAGAAATGCTAAAAATAGAAGTGCTAAAAATATCACTACTATAAATAGCAGTTTGGGTACCAGTGCTGGATTGGGCAACAGGGAATGAAAAATGGAAGTGCTAAAAATAGAAGTTCTATTTTTAGCAGTTCAGGATGGATTTTTATTTTAGTCAGTCCCTGGACTAAACATAGGAAGTAAAATTCTAATTTGATATCAACAACAGTTTGGAAATTAATTAATTTATTCATCTTGAGTTAATTAGTTAAGGAAATCAAACTTGAAGTCTATGCGAGGACACGCAACAATTTCTCCATTGATTGAGGAATTTAACCTTCAGTTAAAGAGATAAGGATGAGTTGTAATTAGTTGACTTAGTTTAACTTAGTGAAGTCTAGTTAGATTAATTTAATAGTTTTTTAAATTAAATTAAATTAATAGTTTGTTAAGAAAGCCACTAGCTCGCAATTTTTTTTAAAGCGGTACCTAAAACCTTTCAATTCACCGGAGCAGGTAATTTCATCTCATCGTCCAAAGTGTGCAAGGGGAGGCTTTTTGTGCCTACATCTCGCCCATTTTCCCTCCACGCGGGAATTGTATTTTATCATATTTATTGGCTTATCTGCATATTGTATTTCCTGTAACCTTCGGATCCTATATTTCAAATGAAAATAGCACTGCTACTAGCATCTAATTCTTCATCCAATAGTGCGAGTGAAAATTTGAGTTATGGAAATCAAAAGGAACGGCTATCAAAACTTTTGCAGAAACATTTTGGATGCAATTGATTTTATGGACGCAGTTGTTTTAGACGCAATTGATTTTCTTGCTCACGGCTCCAACGTGCAACATCCAAATATTCCATACATTCCTCAATGCAGTCATGAAACAACAATTTTGAAGCAACTAGTAAAACAGCCAAGGCTTCATCCAGAGAGGAGAAACGAAAGCTTTTGCTTGCTTCAGAAGAGTACATGAGCTTAATACAATTAATATACTCATCCACAGTGTGAGAACTTGTTACCTCGATTTCAAGAGGCCGCTTATTATCCTCTACTTCAAGAGACTGTTTATGCAAAGACCAGCGTTCAGAAAGCATGGTTTTATAAAATTCAGATTTTTTCAAAACTTGAGAATGAAGATAAAGAAGATTTTTTTCATGCTCTGCTCCATCTGAACTGATCACCCGTAATTTTATATCAGCAGTGTTCGGATCTCCAAATAGCAGTTGTTGCTCTGCCATTGTCTGGTTTTCAGAGATAACTTCCCTAACAAAAGACCTTCTCCCTGCTTTGGAGTGATGCAAGATTCCCTTTTCTCACATCGCCATTGTTGTTATTGCCAGCCAGCATAGCAGCCAACCAGTGCCAGCCAGCCAACATTTGACAATTTAAAAAAAAAAAAGGTGAATCTGAAGAGTCTTTGCCAGAGAGATAAGGAATATTTTTAACTTTGTAAATATTTGGAGAGATAAGGCATATTTTATTTTGGAGAGATATAGTATATATTTTTTATTTAATGTTTTACTAGAGTAATAAGGATTTTGTAATATTTGTGGAGTAATAAGGTTATTTGTAATTTTTTGGAGTAGTAAGGAGATTTTTCTTTGTAATTTGTTTCTGGAGAGATAAGTGTGACATTGTAACTCAAAGTAATTTTACTTTGAGGGGGGATAAAAAATTTTACCAAGTTTTGCAAGAGCATCATTGTAAAAGTCAAATTTTGAAAGTTACCTTGTAATTTTTGAGAAATTGACTAGAGCCAAGTGCAAAGCTCAGTCATTTTTCTCCTGCTTCAATGACTATACGAGGGTCAAGGCCAAGCACCGATAGATCATTTTTTATTGCGTGGTGTGTTGCATGTTGTGTTGCTCAGCTTGACATTTTTTTCTCATTCTTAGTGTGAAGCTTCAACACTACAATGTCCAAGTTAATTAATTTGTTCTCTGATTCTGACAAACTTGAAGGTACAAAATCCTATAAAACATGGCACCGCCTCATCAAAAGCACTCTCATTTGCAATGAATTATGGTAGGATATATGTGATGGTGATATTAAGCCAAATGAACCCACAGATGCAGCTGCACTAGCAAACTGGGAAGTTAAGAATGCCAAAGCCTTAGCTCTTATTAAATCTTCTGTCAATGATGAAATGTATGTCCATATAGAAAATGCTACAAATGCATGGTCTGCTTTGAAAACTTTTAAAGCCTTCTTTGATACTCAGCCTGAATCAAAGAAAGTTGATCTACAATTAAAATTGTTACAACAAAAATTGACTGAAGGAGGTGATGTTCTTGAATATATCTCAAGACTTAAGAATGTTAGGCAGGAAATCATTAATGTTGGTTTTCTAGCAATAGATGATAGTTTTATGGTAACAATTGTAATTGCTAGACTTCCTTCTTCCTACACACATTTTTTGGAGACTTTACAATCAACTGGGAAATTAGAGAAACTAAAGTTTGATGAGCTCTGTGAAATGTTGACCCAACATGATAAAACCTTTGGGAAGAAGAAGAAAGTTGGTGAAGATGTTTTCTTCACAAAGGCCAACACTAGTAAATCATTAGCAGATAGTTCTCAAGGCAAAGGCAAAGGGAATTTCAATCAGAATTAAGTAGCACATAACGTACAAAGTTGATGTTGAAGCCAAAGCAGAGGAAATAACTTTAATAGAGAAAACAGTTCAGGAAGGAGTAATTTTCAAGGTAGAGGAAACAACCAAGGAAAATGCAATTTTCAAGAACAAGGAAATAATAATCAAGGTAGAGGACAATCTCAAAATAGTAGTCAAAGCAGAGGCAGAGGACAATCTTCAGGATGAGGAAGAGACTTAAGTCAAATTGTGTGTCGAAGATGTAACAAAGTTGGACATTATGCTAAAGATTGTCGAACTTCTCTTAATAAAATTCCCAAGTTTCAACAGCATTCAACACAATTTGCAAATGATCAAGATGATGATAACTCAGAATATGTTTTTACTTCCTCGCCAACATCACAACTTTCATCCCATCTCAGAAGTGATTATGAAGATGCTTGGATCTTGGATACAGGGGCAACTCAGCACATGACTTGTCAACATGAATTTTTTTGGAATTTTCAAGATTGCTAACTTAATTCCATTTTTCTTGCAGATGATACAAAACATACTCCTTATGGAAAAGGAGCAGTTAAAGTTTTTCTCCCTGGTATTGGAGAAAAAATGATTTCCAATGTATGGTATGTACCAACTTTTAAGAAAAAATTGCTCTCTTTAGTCACAATTTGACAAGTAGGATATCGGGTGATTATGGAAGATGGTTTAGTCAAGATTAATTCAGTCAAGCAAAGCTTGAAAACTGTCATGATAGGCTATGAAGATGAAAAATTGTTATGGATGAAAGGGACAATTATTCCAAGGCATTCTAATTTTGCATGGGCAGTGACTACAGGTATTTCACCTATAAGACTATGGCATGTAAGATATGGACATTTAAATTTTGAGAGTCTTTCTCAATTGCAGAAACAAGGGATGGTTAAGGGACTACCAAATTTCAAAAAGGAAAATGAAAAATGTGAAGCTTGAATTTATGGCAAACAAAGTCGAGAAAGTTTTCCAACAAGTTCATGGCGTGCAAACAAGCAGCTACAACTAGTTCACAGTGATGTTTGTGGACCACTACAAACTTCATTTGGTGGTTGCAAATATTTATTACTATTCATTGATGATTTTAGTAGAATGACTTGGGTTTACTTCTTGAAGAACAAGTCAGAAGCATTTGAGAAGTTTAAAATTTTTCGCCAACTTGTTGAAAATGAAGTCAAAGAAAAGATAGGTACTCTCAAGACAGATAATGGGGGAGAATTCACTTCAAATGAATTCAAAACTTATTGCAGTGAAAATGGCATAAAATGACATCTTGTTTACACTCCACGGCAAAATGGAGTAGTTGAAAGAATGAATCACACCTTGTTAGGAATGGCGAGATCCATGTTAACTTTCAAGAGGTTAAGTCCAACATATTGGGCAGAAGAAATACATACAACTGTCTACTTAAGAAACAGATCTCCAACTGCTTCTTTAGACGGAATCACACATTATGAAGCTTGGTTTGGTTTCAAACCCTGAGTTAAACATCGTAGAGTTTTTGGGTCAATATGTTATGCCTTAGTTTCGAAAGAAAAACGAACTAAGCTTGACTCAAGAAGTTTAAAATGCACAATGATTAGCTATTCTGATGAGAAGAAAGGCTATTGTCTTTTGACCAATGGAAAATTCATTGTGAGTAGGGATGTCATTTTTTATGAAACAGAGAGTAAGAGTGCTGAAGAAATCAGAAATCTTCTTCACAAGTTAGAAACTAAGGGCAATAAAAGAAAATGAAAAATGCAAAGTCAACCAACTTCACCAAATTGGTATGAACTTGATTTTCCTGCCTCTAAAGATGATTCATCCAGTCCATCTACTTCAACAACATCATCTAGGTCTTCTAGCAATTCATCCGCAACTCCAAGCAGCAACAGTTCTTTTGACAATGATTCTCCAGACTCTTCACCTGAACGAAGAACATCAATTTATATTAATCCTCTTTAGAATGATGGAGACTTTTCAGAATCGCAAACAAGTGAGCACTAACTACCGAAATGGGCAATTCAACTTTTGAAAGATGTAAAGCCTGATCAGTAGAATCAAATGGGCACATAGAAGTGAAGGCAATTTTTCCTTAAAAGCAAATGATTTTATTGAACCTTCCACATACAAAGAAGTAGTAAAACATAAAGAATGGCAATAGGCTATGGTTGAAGAATATCAAACAGTAATTGATAACAACACTTGGAAACTTGTTGATTGTCCACAAAATGTTAAACCCATAGGATGAAAATGGGTTTACAGAATTAAGTATAATCAAAAGGGAGAACTTGAAAAGTATAAAGCACAACTTGTCGCAAAAGGATTTGCACAGTAGGAAGGCATTGATTATGATGAAACATTTGCTCCTACAACTAAATGGAACACCATCCAATTAACACTTGCATTGGCCACTCAGAAAGGATGGAAAGTTCATCAAATGGATGTAAAAAGTGCTTTTCTCAACGAGGATTTACAGGAAGAAGTATATATGACACATAATTGAAGGGCAAGAACATAAAGTCTACAAATTGATCAAGGCTTTATATGGATTAAAACAAGCTCCCCAAGCTTGGTATACAAATATGGATGAATACCTTAAGAAAGTTGGTTTTCAACAAAGTGAATCTGATGATACTTTGTATGTGTGACAATAGGGAAAATATCTGGTAATTCTTGTTATGTGTGTAGATGATTTGATCATTACCAGCAACCATGATGATCATATTACATAGGTGAAAAAGGAGTTACATGTAGGTTTTAAGATGAAAGATTTGGGATTACTTCACTACTATCTTGGAGTTGAAGTCTTCCAATGTCCACATCATATTTTCATTTATCAGATTAAGTATGCAGCAGAGGTTCTTCATTGATTTGGCATGCAGGATTGCAAGCCCGTTCTTACCCCCATGGAGCAAAACTTGAAACTTTCAAAATTTGAAGGGGGGGAAAGGTGGACAGTACTACTTACAGATAGTTGAATGGCAGCTTGATTTATTTCACAAATACTCACTCAGATCTATCTTATGCAGTCAGTATTCTTTCACGTTTTATGCAGGAACCACGAGACAACCATTCGAATGCAGCCAAAAGAGTTCTTCGATATATCCAAGGAACAAAAGATTTTGGTCTTCTTTACACAAAGACTAAAACCTTTATACTTGGTGGATATTTCAATGCCGACTTTATTGGAAGTATTAATGATCGAGCATCAACATCAGGTTATTTAATGAACATGGGGTCAGTAGCAGTATCTTGGAGTTGTAAGAAACAAGATACAGTGGCCACTTCTTCAGCAGAAGAAAAGTACATTTCAGCATGGGAAGCAACATGTGAAATTGTTTGGTTGCGCATAATTTTGTAGGACTTGGGCATTTCTCAGGCAAAAGCTACATCATTATTCATTGGCAGCTAGTCGGCCATCAAAATTTCCAAGAACCCAATTTTTCATTCAATGACAAAGCATGTGGACACCAAGTATCATCATATCAGATCTCTCATTGCCAAAGATGTCCTCAAGCCAGTTTATTGTCCTTCCGAAGATCATATCTCCGACATTTTCATGAAACCACTTGGAAGAATAAAATTTACTAAGTTCAGGAATGAACTTGGTATCTGTTGTAATGTCTCTTTGGATCATGGGGGGAATGTTAGATGATCGAAAAATAAAATATTATCATAGGTTGGAATAAAATAATTATTAATTTAAGATATTAAATTAATAATTATTATTCTAGAATGTTTAATTATTTAATGGAGACATTTAGAATTAGTATATTGTTGTAACAAGATACGACTCTCCAAAAGTGTCGTATCTTAGGCTCTATTTTAGGAGATTTGTTAGCTAATTGTTTTGAATAGCATTTATTGTAAATGGACACTTGTTATTTAATAAGTGATACATAATTAGAGGTAGTTAGGACATTGAGCTTATAAATAGCTCATTGCAATAGTGTTTTGTTGTTCAGGTGTAAACTCTTGCAAAATCAAATATGTAATTGTTTTTTCTAATTAATAAAATTACGTGTCTGAGGACACTTCTTCCATTAAGACTACAAGGCTTTAGACCACCAATTCTCACATTTTTAGATGTTAGGTGAATATGGAGAATACTAACCACACTAGAAGATGAATAAGACCATGTGATGGTCGGCTGCAACCAGTAAAGAAACCTGTAAATCTAATCTATTAATGCAAAGACAGGATGACAACTCTCCTGCATTAGATAGAGAGAAACCTCAGCAACATATTCAGTGATGCAATCAATACTTTAACACAAAGATAAGATGACAGTTATCTAGTGCTAAAGACCAGGAGCTCAAGAATACAACATATTAGGCACAAGCTTAGAATAAGAAGAAAATGGACAGTGAGCAGTTAACAACAAAAGAAGCTTGCATTAGCTGAAAATGAAGATGAGACATTGCAAGTGACAAAATGTCTACAGTCTCCAGAAATTGAACCTTACATCAATTGTCAACCCTGATTACATCTTGCTTCTAGATATTTATAAGTTTACAATACTATGGCACTTAGCTGTTTAGGTATGGAGGGGTCATAATTGACCAACAACTGCATTTAACTGCCTGATGGAGTCTATGACCGTGTTTTCTTGCTTCAGTGGGTGAATTCGATATGTTCAGGTGTTGTGTTGTCCTTTTAGGCAGTTGGAGTGCTCGTATCGGTGGAGTCCATGACTGATAAATTTAGTTACAGAGTCGTGCTTATCCTTTTCTCCTTTGGCCATGCTTTCTATTAAATATGGTTGTTGGGGATCTGATTATAACTGATGATGGCGGAGCTGGTCATCTCCTTCTTCGGGCAAATGGAATGGTCGAGGACGTGGAATGCATGGGTAGGTGAATGATTTGGATGAGCGAGAAAAATGACCATCAGATCGGGGAAATGGACAGCAGAGAGGGCTCGGCAGAGGCTATTAGCCGAGTTGGTAGTAGGGTGAGTGAGGGTCGTTAGATCTCCATCGGACAAATTGAACGGTCATTGGGCTACAGAGCTACACGAATGTTTAATGGGCGGGGCAGATTGGCTAGGAGGTAATGGTTCTCATCACACCGCTTTCGGGCATTAAGTGGTGAAAGCCCAGGGCCGAGCAATTCCATTTAACGATCGACACATAGCGGTAGATGAGCGAGAAAAACTGCTTTCATCGTATGCTATCGCTTGATCAAGTTGCCAGCGCGATGAAAGCAAAGACCATCAGATCTTTGCGGGGATGATCTAACGGTGTGGAGTGGTAGAGCAGGTCACCTTTATCGGATGTGACAGGAGTTGTTGAATTGACTGGGGTGATCAACAGTGGGAAAGCGATGAGGGGTTTATGAGCATGTGAGGGCATATGGGTAAGGTTTTATGGTGGGTTTGGGGTTTTGCGCTTGGGGCTAATGTCAAAGGGGGTTACTTTGTCGGGTTTAGGAGGCAAATAAGGAAATGGAGATGGAGGAGAGTAAGCGGGATAGGAGGAGGAAGGGAAAATGACCCATGTGGGGCCCCTTTGAAGGCACCACCAAGCAGACCAAGCCTTTCTTTGACATTAGAAAGTCAGTGCTGCATAGCAGGGCTAACACTGGCTCCTTCTGGGGATGAAAGCTTCCTTGTGAGGTTTCAAGAATTGTAAGCCACTTCCTTCTACATAAAAACAAGATCAGAAACATTGCCTGGTATTCCATTGGGCATGGAGTCTGTTTAAGCCTATACTAAAACTGTAAAAATAACATATTTACAATGTTGAGGTCTGAAAGCCTTAAACGAAATAAATTTTCAAAAACTGCCCATTAACTGGGCCATCAAAAATTGTTTCTCCTTCCAAAATCTACAACATGAAAGTATTGTTCCCTTGAACCTGAGAGATGATAAAAGGCCCTATCCACAAAGTGTTGAATTTACTATGATCGCCCTTCCTTTCTTTCAATGCATTCCATTTGAGAACCCAATCACCAACTTAGAATTGACCCTTTTTACCTTCCTATGAAAGGTTTCCTTCTCTCGGTGAATGTGCATGTTAGCCAATTCGTCAAAGACTTGCAAAAGCCTATTGATTTGATCACATACGTCAAAACTTTCAAGGCATTTGACCTTATCAGGTAGAGATGGTTTGTATTTCACTCCCTCTCTATATGCTCTCATTCTTGGATGTTTTTTGTGGACGTTTTTTGTACACCTGTTGAATAATAAGGGCTGATGTGTACTCGGCTATGTCATTGGTGGCCTGTGCAATTAATATAAATGGTGAATCAATGTATTCTTGTGTGGGGGACACAAAGGCTTCACCTGCCCCTGTAGCTTTCTTAGAACAAGCCCCATCAAAGAAGGTGTCCCAAATTTGTGGGCCTTCTTCCTCTGTGATTTGGCAAACTGCCTTTTTAGGCTGTGTGGAGGCTAACTGGGCAGGCTTCGTAATATCAAGACTAAGCTTATCCATGTCAACCTTGGGCATTGAATTATGGCTGGCTCCAGTGTCTAGGGGGTAATTATAAGGGATTTTATCTTGAATAGACAGAGGAAGATAAGACAATGGGGAGCTGACTTCACCTTTTTTTATCACTGGGCTGAGAATAATAGTTGGATAGTCCATTTTGCAAATTCACATAGTCAGTGGAAGCTTTGATGGTTTTAGGCTCAAGATCCTCAAGGATAGATTTCTTGAGGGACTCATTCTTCACTGGTTCAATCAAAGACATGGGTATTCTTGGCTTCTAAATTTTTGATTGAAAACTGAAAGAAGAAGGGGGATTTTCAAGGCCTCTTAACTCTATGGCTGGAACTTTGAGGATGATGGGATCAACTGCTGGTTGCTTCTGATTATTAGCATGTTGTTCTGCAGGGACAATAGCTTAATGAGTAGGAGCTTCTTTGACATTATTCATCATAGATCTCAGATCATACCGATGTTGATCGACAGTTTGTAGAATAGCTTCACCATCCTGTTCTTGGCTGATCTGACCATTGAATAATGACATCTCATAGGTAGCTTTGGTTAAAAAAGGGGCACTGCCCTTGTCTTCCATACCATGAATCTCATCATCCTCTTCAAATTTCTCTTCTTCCATGACTGTATTCTGAAAGAGGGTCTTCACTGTCATATTTTTTTCTTTGCAAAATCTGCAACTGCTCATTTACTCTTCTATATGGATTTGGATTTGGAAGAGCAAAGGTATTAGGAACCCTTTCTTTCCCAGAGTGGTGCTCAACCTTCAATTTGGAAACTTCATAGGCTAATGACTCTATCATCTTGGCCATTTTATCGATCTTAGGATCTGAAGATGATGGGGGCTCACCCCTCTATGTTCTTCTATCAGCGTTGCCTTTGAGCTTTTCTGCAGCCATGATGTTTGATTCTAGTTCCAGGGCTGCATCTTGCATATCAGCCAAATAAGCACATCTTCTCTCCCTCAATAGTAAACATAAATAAGAATCGAAGGCACTGGCATAGGTGAGCTTAGCAGAGGTAGGGGTGGGTTTCACTTCAGATGGTATCTTGTTGTACATGCAGTTAAATCTCTTATTGAAATCAAACAAAAGCTCACCATTTTCCCTCTGGAAGTTCTCAAACTCAGTATGATAGTAGAGCAGATGCTTCTTATCCCCCCAATGCTTTAGGAACAGATCATCTAGGGCCTCAATGTTTGCTATAGACCTAGGGTTTAATTCTCTGAACTATTTTCTAGCCTCTCCATCTAGGCTTTGGACAAATGTCCACATCCACACATCATCTTCCCTGATATCTAGGTTATCAGCATAGCTATAAAAAGACTCAAGGTGTTCTTCATTTGTTACTCCCTCTGTACCAGTGAACTTAGGCATGTGTTTCTGATATTCTCCTGCAGGCATGGAATTCAAAGGAGTAGGCAAGACTAGGGGTACCTAGCAGCTATGATTCTTTCCATTTTGGTGGGTGCTTGTGGGGCTGCCATGACTGGGGTAGAGGGAAGGATACTGGCAGTTTGAGAGGTAGGGAGCTGAGAAATGAATGACAGGGCTGAAGGAAACTTATGGACTATAGGGGCGGTTTTCTTTGGACTGATATCCAAAGGAGAACTTATTGAACAAGGAGCTTTATGAATCTCTGAAAGTATTTCTTCACTGATAATGCTAGGCTCTATATTCTCAACATGTGCATGCTCAGCTATAAGCCTTTCTTGCAGAGATACATAAGATTGTTTAGGCTTACCTAATCCTGATGCTCATTTTCGTAATATCTTTCTTTGCTTGACAATCTTCTTAGGGTCAGGCACTGGGTCAGTTGGTGATTTCTGAGGATTTCTCAAAGTATGTCTCACAAAATGAGATAGAACTGTGATGTGGAGTCGCCAAAAGGTTCGTTCTCTAGTAGAGTCACCAGATAGATGATTAAAACCAAAAATGTGCCTAGACTTTGTCTATCATCAAAGCTGGATCTGTATCCTCAAATCTATGTGGTGCGATTTTTCACTATTGGTATCTGGAGAGACATTGTTGCCACTAAATATCTTCATAATAGGGGGGTCGAGTATTGGATTAGATTGGGACATTTTGGAAATTCTCAGGGTTCATACATTTGGAGAGGTTTTCAAAAAGTGGCCGACTATTTCTTGTGGCGACCTTGTTGGTCATTTGGCAGAGGAAACCATATCATGATAAGCATGGACAACATAAAAGGGATTGAAGTTGTTCATGCATTTTTAGAAAAATTGGTTTTTTGCCTCCAACAATGAGGCTTATTTATTCTAGAATAGGTTATTGACAGTTGGAATGGGCAAGTGTTGGTCTAGAAACGTGCGGATTCAATGGGTTTGTCAAACACATATGCAACCGAATGAGAGGAATAAATTTTTGATTTGAGATATGTTGGCCTCAGTAGATCTAGTGAGGGAGACTCTCTTACTTGGGCGGGGAAGATTCGTGTAAATATTATTGAGGTTGCGGGTACCTACAAGTACCTATTTCATTTACATCACTCCAATATCCATCCGTGTTGGTTTTTACTTGTTTAGAAAATTGATATTCCCACCAAGATCATTCTCTTTAATTGGCTTGTCTGGAAAAATAAAAATCTTACTTGGGATAATATTTGTAAGCGGGGTTGGATGGGACCAGGGAGATGTCCCCTGTGCAGGAATTCCATAGACGAAAATGGTCATCTTTTTTTAGAGTGTCATTTCACTGCCTGCATATGGTTTGGTATATGCTCTACTCTAAATATAACCTTCAGAAATTTTGATAGATTAGACAACTAATTTTTGTGGTGGATGAATCGAGATGAAAAGAATAAGGCCATTCCTTTCCTCGCCAACTGGAAAATTTGGTGTGTTAGGAATAGACTTAGTTTTGAAGGGACCCCGACGATCCCTTCCATTATAATTCACAAAGTACTACTTAGACTTCAGGATGTAAGGATCTCGTCCAGTGTGATTAAGGATAGATCCCTCAAATCTGATCCAATTGAATTACATTTCTCGGCAGCATATTTTGAAGTTGTTGCTCAAAATTCTATTTGTTGCTATGGAACTTCGCTGAGAGTAGATCACTTCAACCATTATAGACTCCACTGGAATGGGGTATAGGTTACAAACATGAGGGCAGAAACTCTGGCCCTTTGGGGACTGTTGTGGATTTCCATGCAACTCTGTATAGATACATTATTTGTGTATGAGGACTCACAAGTCCTCATCAATGGTATCATGACAAACCTAGATTTCTCTCTCCCACATCTCTCTGGGTCGATTAAAAAAATCAAGCATCTCATGGGTACATTCAATGAGGTTAATTTTCAACATATATCACATGAGAAGAACCAGGTTGCAGATTTGTTGTCAAAACAGGGGATCTCCGATTCATATTGTAACTTCCATTACACATACATGGAAGGTGGGATAGAGTTAGCTCAGGGAACATTTCCCTTACCTTAGTATTTTTCCTATTTACGTTATTCCTTTATCAAATATATTTTTTTTGTCAGCTTCTAGATGCCACAATTTACAACTTTTTGTATGACTATATGGGGATTTCTTAGTTGACTATTTTTCATTTATGTTAGAAGTTATATAACACTTTTTGGGCAACTCTTTGCCTTGGATGGACAATGTTAGGCCCCTATAATCCTAGTGATTCTCCCATTACTATTTCCATTGTATCCCTTATTGTTATTATTTTTCCCCTATTGTCCCCATATTGTTATTAGTATGCCCCATAGAAACCCACTATTGTTATTTTTTTCCCTTATGTTATTATTGTTATGTCAGCTTGATTATATTGTGACCCCTTAGACTCCTATATATAGAAGGGAGGTTTAGTCATTTGAAGAATTGTTTATTTGTGTAATGTAAATGAGGTTGCCCCCTCAAAGAGGCTGAATTCTAAGGTGTTGTTCTATCTTTTCTATCTTTTTGTGAGCTGGTTTCCTAACATTTGGTATCAAAGCTTTGGATTCTAGGGTTTCACTGCTCCAAACAGGTCATCATGGCATTTTCACTATAATGTTTTTTCTGTGACGTTTCAAAAGCTACAACAAAAAAAACCCATTTGAGCCGAAATCGTTCTAAACTTCAAGACCCAATTTCAGAGCTTGTCTTGCTATATGTGCGGAGATATGATCTGAGTAAGATAGGGTTTTTGGAGACTCCCGAATGACATTCCAAACAAGCAACCTAGGGAAAATCTTCATAAATTTTGTTTTGAGCATTAGATTGAAATTTCATCAGAAGTGTTAGAAAGAAAATGGCCTGTAGTTTTTTGTGTATCAGTTTAAGGTACTAAGGTCGAAACACTGACATGTGGCATGTCATACAAGTTCGCTCTACTAAACTAGTCTATAATTAGGTCACCATGGGATATTTCGCATAACTCTTCCTTGGAGAATCCAATCTTGATAAGACTTGAGGGGTTAGAAAGAGGACTCAAAGGGCTACTGCAAGACGAGATTTTAGATATTCAATATCCACAATTACAAAGATACAACAGATTCAATATCAAGCTCTTACAAAGTGAAAAAAAAGGTGTGTAGTTTTTTTTTAATTTTGCATAACATTGGTTTGAAAAATTAGTTTCAAGGAATTCAAAGGGAATAGTGAAGAATTATTAGCATTAATTAATTCCCCGAAGAAAGAAAGTGGAAACACCTAGTAAGCAATCTGAAAGCTCTAGCATGGCTCGTGAATAAGAGGAATAAATGCAACATGATATATCAAAATTACAAGACCAAGTACAACAAATTTCACTCTCACTAAAGGTAAATGAAGCCAAGATGAATGGCATGGAAGATAATATGAATGTCATGCAAGTTAAGATGGATGGTGTGGAAGCTAATATGGATGGTATCGAAGCTTATATGAATGGCATGGATGCTAAGATGAATGGCATGGACGATAAGATGGAAGAATTGAAGATATATTTGAAAAGTTGCTACAAGAAATGGTCACTAATGGTGAAAGGGTAGTAAAGGAAACTCATGATGAGAAAAAAAAATGTTAATCATGATTTCATAGACTCTAATGTTGGATTGAAGACCCACCATGTTCCAAAAATAAATATGAGGAAGTTTGATGGCAAGGATCCCAGAACATGGATACTGCAAATGGAGCAATTTTTCGATATCCATAATGTGCAAAACACACAAAAGGTATGTATTGCAATTTTATATTTGAAACCAAATCAGTTTGTATGGTATCGATGTCTTTTCTCTCGTAAACAAATTGTCCCTTGGGCAATTTTTACGGAAGAAATGATAGCACATTATGAGGATACAGAAAGAAACACCTTCTTTAGCCAATTGATAAATCTCAAACAAAAGGGTTCAATGATGGAGAACATTGAGGACTTCCAAAAACTGAACATAAGGGTAAAAGATATTCCAAAGGAGCATAGGATTGTTGTGTTCATAGGGACTTTAAAGGATAATATCCAACATGAGGTGCACCTTTGGGAGCCTAATTCATTGGAGAAGGCATTCAGGTTAGCAAGAAAAATGGAAAGAAAAATTATGGCAACCGGGAAGCCTACCACTCACAACTATAAAGATGGAAGTGTTGTTGCCCCTAGCCTTCCACAACCTACAAGGTTGACACCACAACAATTGGAAGAAAAAAAAAGCAAAAGGGCTTTGTTACAGTTGTGATAGAAAATATACTAAAGGTCATAAGTGTGCTGAGAAGAAATTATTCTACATATATTGTTAAGAGGAGGAAGAAAAGGAACATGAAATGTCAAAAGAAGAGGATATAATCCAGGAAAAAACCCTAGATAAAGAATAAATAAATCTAACCATATTTTGAAAGGCATTAGCTAGAATTACCACTCCTCAAACTATCAAGATAGAAGGACATATCAAGAAGAAAAATGTAATAGTGTTGATTGATTTGGGAAGTGCCCATAATTTTATTCATTATAAGATATCAAAGGAATTGAATTGCTTCCTATATCCAGCACCATAGTGTCAAGTGATGGTTGCAAGTGGAGGAACCATAAATTTCTCTGGAATGTGCCATAATATCAAGCTATCCATGGGAGAATATGTATTGAATATCCTAATGCATTCCATTGCAATGGGTGGTGTTGATGTTGTACTAGGAGTCCAATGGCTATAATCCTTGGGTACTGCTTTTAATTTTCAAGAACTTTTCATGAAATTTTGTGTGGAAGGAAAGGAATTTGAATTAAGGGATATTGTAGGGAAGCCAGGAAAGATAATTAGCTCTAACGGTATGAAAAAGCTTCTAAAGAAGGAACAACGAGTTGTAATTGCACAATTATGTTTGCTAGAGGTTCCCACATCGAAATCATCTATTTCTCCAGATCTCCAAAAAGTCTTGGACAATCATTCCAAGGTATTTGAGACTC
>APFE030773665.1:48304-89196 GCA_000404065.3 Pinus taeda
AAGACATTTCGGTCTCCTTAGATTCTTGGGAATATCCAGTGGATTTCATGATTTTAACTCCCAAGAGTAATCTAGGAGAGCACCCACTCATCTTATGAAGACCTTGGCTAGCCACAGCTGATGCTTTTATCAGTTGTAGATCTAGGGATATCTATATTTTTTATGGTAATTCGACAAAGAAATTCAATCTGTATCCTCTAGCAAAAGAAATTACAGAAGTAGGAGATAATGAATGGGTCAATGATGAGCACACTATACAACCTGTCTTTACCATTTCTGAAATAAGTGAATATAGTCAATTCTGAACACATTAGAAAACTTTGAAACAACTTCAAAATATGACCACACACAATTTCAGTTAGATTCTGACATTGAGTATCTATCATCTAGACAAATGTCTCTTTACTCTATGGAAAAGTTTGGTAGTTCCGCCACTGAGATCTTTCCAAGTAAAACATTGAATATCAACAAAAACTTGGAAAATTCACAACAATAAGAGCTAACCAAAATCTTGCAAAAACATTCTACTGCATTTGCATGGGACTATAATGATATGAAAGGTGTTGACCCTAAGACTTGCATTCATCACATCTACATCTAGGAAAACAGTAGACCAATCAGACAACCTCAGAGAAGGATGAATCCAAACCTTAGGGAGATAGTGAAAGAAGAGCTCCAAAAACTACTCAATGTAAACTTCATTTATCCAATTTCAGATAGCCGATGGGTTTCTCCTTTGGTTATAGTACCTAAAAATAATGGTAAATGGAGGGTATGCATTGATTACAAGGAATTGAATAAAGCAACTTTGAAGGATCACTTTCCTTTACCCTTTATCGATCAGGTATTAGATACTCTAGCAGGCAAAAAGTACTTTTCATTTTTGAATGGTTTTAGTGGCTATAATCAAATTCAGGTGGTACCTGAAGATCAAGATAAGACCACATTCACCTGTCCATGGGGAAATTTTGCCTACCAAGTGCTTCCTTTTGGATTATGTAATGCACCTGCAACATTTCAAAGGGCAGTACTAGGAATCTTTTCTGATCTAAACCATGATTGTGTAGAGGTCTATATGGATGATTTTACACAATATGGTGAGTCATTTGAAGAGGCATTAGAGAATTTGGAAAAAGTCCTTATAAGATGTAAAGAAACAAACCTTTCATTGAGTCATGAAAAATGTTTTATGATGTTTACTGAAGGGATTGTTTTGGGACATCATATTTCAGGGGATGGGATTAAAGTTGATAGATCAAAAGTTGAATTCATCTCCAAGTTGCCTATTCCAAATTGTCAAAAAGATGTTAGAAGTTTTCTGGAATTTACTGGGTACTATAGAAGATTTATAAAAAACTTCACCAAAATAGCATCTCCACTCTTCAAATTGCTTACAAAAGACTATGAATTCAAATGGGATCCTGATTGTCAATCAACATTTGAAACTTTGAAAACAAGAATATCTGAAGCACCCATTTTGAGAGGGCCGAATTGGAAACTTCCTTTCCATATTTCTATAGATCCTTCAAATATAGCTCTAGGAGCTATGTCGGGTCAAAAGGATTTAGTTCCTTATGCCATTTACTATACCAGTAAAAATTTGACTCCCACTGAGTTGAACTATACTGTGACTGAAAAAGAATTCTTAGTTGTTGTTCATGCAATCAATAAGTTTAGAAATCATATAACAGGCTATGAAACTTTTTTCCATACTGATCATTCTGCGATTAGATATCTAATGAACAAACCTGTTACTAATCGTAGAGTTACAAGATGGATCTTACTTTTACAAAAATTCAATATTATTGTGTTGGATAGACCAGGAAAACAAAATACAGTAGTTGATTTCTTATCTAGGATCCAAAATACTAAAGAAGATTCTCCTGTAGAGGATAAGTTTCCAGATGAATATTTATTGGTAGTGACTACTAAGACTCCTTGGTATGCAGATATTGCTAACTATTTGGTTACAGGGAAACTACCTTGACACCTATTTCCTAGTGAAAAAAGAAAAATTATTCAGGAGAGTTCAAAATATTCATGGATTTCTAACGAATTGTTTAAAACAGGGCCAGATTGTGTGATCAGAAGATGTGTTCAGGAAGATGAAATGCCTGACATCCTCAAGGCATGTCATGATGAACCATGTGGTGGACAATTTGCTGACAAAAGGACGGCCTATAAAATCCTTTATTTAGGATATTATTTGCCTTCCCTCTTCAAGGATACAAAAGAATATGTCAAAAGGTGTGACAGTTGCCAAAGAGTAGGGAAACCGACTCGTTCAAATGAAATGTCATTACAACCACAGGTACTCATTGAACCCTTTGAAAAATAGGCTTTAGATTTCATTGGACCCATTAATCCACCATCTAAGCAAAAGAAATATATATTGGTATGCACTGATTATGTCACTAAATGGGTAGAAGCCAAAGCATTACTTTCTGCTACTGAAAATTCACTTGTTAGTTTTCTTTATGAGGATTTTTTTACTCGCTTTGGTGTCCCAAGAGAAATTGTGACAGATCAGGGAAGTCAATTTACATTCAACATGATGGAGAAGCTGATGGAAGAATACAAAATCAAGCACAGAAAATCTACTCCTTACCATCCGCAAGAAAATGGCCAAGTGGAGTCTACAAACAAAGTCATTGAAAGCATCATCACCAAAACTATTCATCTACACAGAAGAGATTGGGTTGAAAGGCTTCCTGAAGCCTTATGGGCCTACAAAACTACATGGAGGAATACAACAGGAAATTCTCCCTATGAACTTGTTTATGGGAATGAAGTCCTGATCCCCATTGAGTTTCAAGTCAAAACTTTCAAGATGGCAGTTCAGCTGGGGATGGATCTATCAGAAGCCCAAAAGCACAGAATGGAGCAGTTGAATGAGCCAGATGAGATCAGACAAGAAGCAATCCTAAGAACTGATCTAGTTCAACATCAAAGAGCTAAGTGGCATGACAGATATATCAAAGAGAAAAAGTTTCAAGAGGGAGATTGGGCATTACTATTTGATTCCAAGTTTAAAGACTTCAAAGGTAAATTTTAGACCCATTAGCTTGGGCCATATGAGATCGAAAAATTCTTTAGCAATGGAGTGGTGAGAATCAAGACCATTGATGAATTTCAAACTCCTCTTATTGTGAATGGCCACAAATTAAAGATTTATCATAAGCCACTCTCAAAAGAGGAGTTTGACAAAATGTTTCAAGAAAATTCTGCAATAAGGTTGGTGAAGAAGAATCCTTCTTCCCCACCAGCCTAGCCTTTGTTCTTTTCTGTTATATATATATATATATATAATATATATTATATAATATAATTATATATTATATAAATATAATATTATAATATATATATATATAAGCCTGAAAACCAATCACTGATTGGCAATCTTATACAGAAAATGTAGAGTGAAAATCAGGGACACCTGACACTCTATATTTTCCAAAAAAAAAATCTCTCTTTCTTTCTCATTTTCATTTCACTCCAATCAAATCTCATTCCATTTCATTTTCATTTCACTCCACTCAACTTCATCTCACTCCATTTCATCCATTTCACTCCATTTCATCAATAAAAGTATTTTTCATGACCATTTCCATTCAGATAGTTATTATCTAACTATCTCTATTCAGACAAGTGGTTGCTGTGCCAGTTTCCGCAACAGGAATCAGTTTCCGCAGCCATAAGCAGTTTCCGCAGCCACCACTCTGCTTTTCAAATTTACAGTCAAGATGTTAGTGCAATAATCATGAAAATGCAGGTATGACTAAGCATATGCTATGACCACATGTACATGGAGCATCTACAGACATCAATAAGGAGCAGTTGATTAAGGGCTAATGGACAACAAATGACAAGGATTCCAAGGTATGAGCAAAAATTTCTTTCAAATAGCAATCAAAGGCACAATTTTGCATAGTTATTAAACCTTAAAGCTCACTATATGCAATGATTACTACAATAGCTCCATTACCATTCCACGACCTTACTCCATGAACCATGCATTTATTCCCTAAACGGTCTAAGGATTAATTTTCGGGTTTAACTTGTACATGAATGCGCTTTCACACTCCACTTGTACCCATGAGATGTGACACATTTAATTATGGCTCCTCTCCACCTTACTTTGCGCAACCATTTCATCAATGTGTAACGTCTCTTACGCAGTCGTTCAGTTCAAAAATTCCGACTCCACTTCACTACCCTACCCTTTTGTTAAAGCCACACCTCATTCGCATACGTCTCCACTCCATTTTGTGAACTCATCTCGACTGCTCATCCTCTGTTTCCGCTCATAGTTCCTGAACACTCCCGTTACCCATATCCATCTTCCATTTTCAGCCACTATTCTTCCATAAACCTTGCAACCTAGCCATCTTACCTCTGTTAAACCCTCACACGCAGTTGAATTCCAGTTGAATTTCAAACAGAGGAAAGGATGGGACGGTTACTGAGGGTAGAACCAAAAGGGCCTAAGTTCTTAGAAGGATACCCTTAAGTAAAAGATTTGCTGAAGAAGGCTAAATGGCTCCGCTTCATTCAAAAATTTAAGGGCCACAATAAGGAAGTAACAAAAGCCTTTGCAAGGTATTTCAACGACCAGGCGGTGGAGATTGGAGACCTTAAGTTCACGGTCACTGAAGCCTCAATCGCAGCTGCTACAGACTTGCCTAGGGAAGGTGAGCATTGGTTTAAAAACAAAAGTTTGGACGAGCAGGCACGAAGAATTATATTACGTAACCCAGGTATGGACATTACTGTATTCACAAAAGGAATTCCTGTTCATGCATTAAAAGAAGAATGGGCCAGTTTACTATTAATCATTCAAAAGTTTATCACTTGTGAAGGCCGAGTTGGGGCAATGTACATGTATCATACTAGGCTATTGATGAACTTCTTAGAGAACCAAACTCTTAATCTGCCCTATTTCTTATTGTTGAGTTTGAAAAAGATGAGCACCACAGTCCAAAAGAACATAGGGGACATAGAACCTCATTTATATCATCATGGACTCATGAGGATTCTAATTGAAGATCAATTGAAGAAAAACAAAGATACTTGGGAACGGTTTCTAGTAAGAAATTACTTTCAAGAGCCATCTGAGGCACCTGAAAGCAGTACACCAAAGGCACCAAGAAGGAGTAGGAGAAAAGGAAAAGGTGCCATAATGCAAGACTCTCCTATTGGAAAAACTAAAGATGTTGGTCAAAAAGAGAAGGAGGAAAGAACTAAGGACAGAAAATAGAGAAAATTGAAGGGAAAAAGGAACATAGAAGATGTCTACCAATCACCAGAGCCATCTGTAGAGGAAGACTATCAAGTGTTGTCTGAGAGACTAGTGCATCTTCGAAAGCAAGCTGCCATAGCTAAGAAGAAAGAAAAAGGAAAACAAAGCATGGAAGAAGAGAGTACTAGCCCACTGTACTTAAGAAGAAGCAGCAGGCTTAGAGGAAAGTGGGGGAAACACAAATAAAAGGACCCCACTTCATCGACATGGGTGGGGAAACACCCGAGAAACCTCCAGCTAGCCGTAGTCCACCTCATCCTCTGCCAAATATTGGAACCAGTCCTCCAGATGTTGATGTAAGTCCTTCTCGGCCAGAATTAGAAGACAATCCTCCTCCTCAACAAGACTTTGAAGCCAGCCCAAGGAAAACACACAAAATAGATCCAAGACAACAAGAGGTGTATGATTACCTCGAATCCTTAGAGAAGACAGCTACAGGCCCGAGCACATCATCCACTCTGCCTCACATAACACAAGATGCACAAGTCCAATCCTTGAAACAAGAAGTGTTTGAACTGGAATTTTTAAACAGGCACATTAAACAAGAAAATGAAGAATTAAAGGAGCAAAGAAAAGTGGACAAAATCATTCATGATAATACTATGCTACATTTGGGACTATGGGAAAAAAGAACAAGAAATTAAAGAAAAAGTGTAGAAAGTTGAGCAGGGAATTAATCAATCTCAAATTCAGATGTTTGATAAGGAAACCCAGGATGGTGGTAGCACCAAGAAAGAAGAGAAGAGGACTGGATGGACTAGCAGAGGCTTTTGAATACATAGATTAAAAGGGGATGACTAAAATTTTGGTTGCATAGTGGGGGTATGTTGAGTCCCAAACTTGCATCTTCCCTATATACCTTTTTAGCCTTTTTTTCCAGTTACCTGAACCTCCAAGCTATCAAATCATTGCATATTAGTTTTAAAAGAGCATATAAAATGGTTTCCTAACTATGTCTTGTGACTGCTGTTTGATTTAAATTTTTGCTCAGTCAGCTGCGGAATCTTGTCAATTTCCGCAGCCAGCTCAACTTTCCACAACCTTTTTGTTCAAGTCTATGTTACAGGTGTCTACTAGAGAATCCGGCCACATGGGCAAGTTGCAAATGATGTGGACATGGAACGTGTCGCCTTGGTTCAGCCGAATCGTTCACAGAAGACTGTGGTCAAAGCTAGTCAAGTGGTGGTCAACACTAAGAGTTTTACGGTGGCAGGACTTTGTTTTTCACCACGAGAAGAATTGCGTGGCAAGTTCCTAAATCCTAGGAGGTGTGCTAACACCTGTGGACTGCTCCGTGAACCAAATCCAACAGCCACCCTCCTTGGTTTTAATTTCCACGGCTACCATACTGCTAGATTTCCGGACATGGTCATTCACGTGTCTGTTTACTAGTGCAGATCTTAGGAATTAGTTATGTCATTTCCTATTATAAATAAAGCATCTCGTATGCATATAAACTAGTTTTTTTGTATGTAATCTTGACTGTTTTACAAGCCACTGTGCCATGATTTAATCCTTATGATATGATTGCATTTCAATATATGAGAAGACACTGTTTTTAAGTTCAATCCATGATTGATTTCTGATTGGCCGAGGTTGCAGAGGGCCATTGTACACCAAGGTTCTGTAATTATTGTACAGTTTCATGCTTTCTTCATTTATGTTCCTGATGCCATAATTGTTTGCTTGTATATATTACACTGCTCATGGTATTCATGTTGATTGCGATCCATAGTTTCTTTTATGCTTTCTAATGACTGTCAACTGATCAGTTTTTTTATTTCAGGTTCTAATAGATAGCCCGGGAAAGTGCAGATACCTTTTTAATGAATAATGACATGATGAAATTATCTTGTCCTTCTGCAGATTTGTTTTCTTAGTTCTAATTCCAGCACTGTTTATTTCTTTCAGTTTTGTTTTGTTCATTTACTTTTCTGCAAGATAGATATTAGACTATTCATGTCATTTTCAGTTACCTCCTATAGCCAAAGTGAGTCGAATGGTGAGGGATTGAAGAATGAATGTATAGTCTGATATTAGTTTATTTGTTTTTGCAAGTTAGTGATTAGATTACTCGTGTCATTTTCAGTTACCTCCTATAGCCAGAGCGAGTCGAATGGTGAGGGATTGAAGTATAAATGTGTAGTTTGATCTTAGTTTCATTTTATGCAATTTAGATATCCGATTACTCAATTTGTTTATGATTACCTCCTATAGCCAGAGCGAGTTGAATGGTGAGGGGTCAGAATATTAGTTGAAGTAATATGATTTAGTTACTTTGCTTACAGTTTTTGAATTGCTTTGAGTTTAATTTTCTTTTTATACAACAACAAGGATACTGGGTTTCTCATAGTCACTAGCTCACTGTTTGGTTTAATTAGAATCTAGGTACATTTTTACTTTCTCTTAGTAATTGATTTCATCATTGCAAATTTGAAAACCTTTTTGAAATCTTTGAAGTTTGGAAATTATTTTAAAGGTCACCATTGCCTTGAACACTTATATCCATACTTGATTTTTAGAATTGCCATCTCACATTAGGGAATCAACAAGAAGATAAACCCAAAAAAAAACCAAAAATCAAAAATGACATAAAAGTAAGAAATCGGTTATCTTGCATATATAGTGCACTTCACTTCAACTGTTTACGACTCCCGGATTGAAAATTTATATAGCAATATAGGACACACTAAATTGACCAAACACCATTCTGTCTATTTTGTGTTTGATACGATTTATAATTTTGTTTAGTCACCAATTGTCAAAGACTTTTTCCACATCGATGCCCTGTTGTAACATTTTGCCTATCTGGTTGGCCAACGTGGAATCTCCTTCCATGATCAAAGGACTGAGATTTAAGTTGTGCATGACGGTGATACCATTTTCTAGAGCGTGAAGTTCAGCAAAACTGTTTGTGGTTGAACCTATGTTTCCCTCATATATCCAAATTATTTCACCTTTTGAGTTCCCAAAGACCCCTCCAAAACCTACTTGGCCCAGATTACCTTTTGCTACACCATCGTAGTTAAGCTTTAAGGTTCCCAACTATGGCGTCCCCTTGATGTATTTTTTATTGTCATGCCTGGAGAAGGAGGTGACTTCATTAACCTTGATCTGAAGAAGGCCCAACATTGAGAGAATTCTCACTTCGGAGTTGGTGGGAGTGGATTTGGAAGTCTGAGTGGGTAGAGAAGTCACATTTCCCTATATTTCTATTTTGATATTCGATATTATAATTTCCTCATGAGTGGAGATGCCGCGAAAGATTCTTGCATTACACTCCTTCCAAAGTTCCCAATAGAATAGACCAAGAATTATATTCCATGCACAATTAACGAGCAGATGTGAGGAGAAGGATGATCTCTAGTTCGTGATGGTGTTCTATATGGAGGAGGGATCCTGATATGAGCTGTTGAATACCAGTAATATCTAGTCCCAAAATTTGAACATATATGGGCCTCCATTTAGAAGATGATTGGGGGTTTTTTCTTCTTGTTGACAGAGACAACATCTGGAGGGACTAATGAAGCCTTTTCTCCTTAAGTTGTCCCATGTTAAGATCTTCATGTGCATCACTAGCCATAGAAAGATACATATTTTAGGCCAATGCTTCCTGTCCCAGATGGAATTTCATTTCGAGTCTGCTTGCTGTTGATCCAAACTGGCTATGTATCTATAGGTTTCTTTTAAATTGAAAAGACCTACTGAATTTTTGCCCCATATGATTTTGTCCTCAGTGGAGTCAAGGAGGATTTGTCTTTTTTGAAGTTCTAAATAAATATTAGACTAGGCTTGAGGATTAATATGGGGAGCCCAGTCCTTTTGATCCAACCAGATTCTCCATCTGTCCTCTTCCTCACTCTGTTTCCAATAATGGCTTACTTTAGTCTTCCCTTTGTTTTGCATGTTGGTCTTGATTTGATGGTATTGATCTTAATCCAGTTCTAACCTTTGTTGCCAAGCGTCTTCCCAGAAGAGAGCCTTGTTTCCATTGCCAATCTACCAGAAACTATGTTTTTGAATTATTTCCTCGTTCTCCCACTCTTGATTCTAGATAATTGATCCTTTGATATTTCCATTTAGCCTGGTGATTTTCTCATGTGAAAGGGAAGTTTTGTACTTAGATTTCCATAGGATTCCCCAAGGGGAGTTGGATTTGCAATCCATCTCCATAAGGCTTTGGCACCCAGGGTCTTCCACAGAAGGTCTATGTCTCTTAGGCCAAGCCCTCCATATTTTTTAGCCTTGCAATTTTTTTCTCATGCAACTAGAGCATATTTTTGCTTTACCTTTGCATCTCTCTATAAGAAATTCCTCTGGAGGTTTCTTATTTTGTTTGATATCACTTTGGGGGTAGCCAAAGACGAATACAAGTAGAGCGGGATGGCCTAAAGAACATATTTGACAAGGACAAGAGGGCCTACCAGATTGAGGGATCTGAAGGTCCAATTGACAATTCTTTTCTCCTACTTATTGATCACGTCTTCCTAAGTAGCCCTAGAGAGTGGCATGTCTATCAGTGGAACCCCTAGGTAGTTGGAGGGGAGGGTGTTGATGGGGAAGTCCAGAAGTCTGGCGATGTTTCTGCAGATCGACAGCGGGGTGTTAAAGAAGAACAACTTGGATTTTTCAGGGTTGATAGAGGTACTAGAGGCCTCATAGAAGTTGGATAGAATTGACTTAAAAGAAGATGCTTCTCTAATTGTTGGGAGCCCCATAAGAAGGGTTTCATCCACAAATTCTTGGTGCGTGGAGGGGGAAGAAGAGGCATAAGGCTAGAGACCTGAGAGCTTGTTAGAGTGCAAAGAAGCAAAAATAGAGCATTAAGCCCTTCATCCATGATGACAAAGAGGAAGGGAGATATTGGATCACCTTGTCTGATGCCTTGGTAGGATTGATGGGTTGTGAAGGGGAACCATCCACGAGGATGGAGAAAAATGCTCCTGATACCATTGCCATGATCCATTTGATGTTATCTTTGTGGAACCCAAACACTTCTAGAACTTGTCTCATATACTCCCGACTGATTTTGTCAAAGGCTTTGGACATGTCCAATTGAATCATCATACCAGAATTTTTTTTTTTTAGTTTTGAGAGAGTAGATGAGCTCATGAGAAAAGATGATACTATCCAGGATTTTCCTTCCTTCCACGTAGCCATATTGGTGATGGGACATAAGGAGAGGTAGGATGGATTTTATCTGATTGGCAAGGAATTTGGAGATTATTTTGTAAATGACATTGCATAGGGCTATAGGCCTGAATTTGTCAGGGTAGTCGACGGATTTTCCTTTGGGAATCAAGGTAAGGAAAGTGGAGTTCAGGGCTTTTAGGACTGACTTCTGAATGTGGGACTCTTCCACAAGGGCATGGGCTTCCAGTTTGAGGATGGGCCATCAAGATTTGTAGAAGTCAATGGTGAAACCTTTCAAACTAGGGGCTTTTCCATTAGGCATTCCCATCATCACATCTTCCACTTCCTAGAGGGACACTTTTCTCAGGATCATTCTATTATGCTCTTCAGTGAGGATTTTGGGGATATGGTTGGTGATCTTTTTAATTTCATGATCTTGGTCATTCCTTGGCTCTTTGAGAAGAGAGCTAAAGTAATGAGTGAGCTCAAATTCCAACTCATCTTGAGAGTGAATGAGATGACCCACTTGGTTTTTCAGAGCCAAAATTTTATTGTTCCTCCTGTGTTGTATCATTGATTTATGGAAAAAAGTTGTATTCTTTTCCCCACATTTTAGCCAATTTATTCTAGATTTTTATTGCCACAAATTCTCTTCCTAGATGGCTCTTTCCTCCCAGCTTTCTTGTAATCTTTGTTCCTCTTGCTTTCTGCTCTCCGTGAGCCCTTCTTCAATTATATTTTGTTGGAGAAGTTCCAATTTGTGCTCTCTTTTTTTTTCATGATGATGTTGTTGAATGATTCTTTGTTCCATTTTTTTATTTCCTCTTAGATATATTTTAGCTTTTGCTGGAATTTTTACATTTTGTTCCTAATCTGGTGGACAGATTTGACCACCATTGTTTCATTTTTTCCATGAAGTCTAGGTGATCCAACTAGAAGGCTTCGAATATGAAAGGTTTATTTTTTTGGCCATTGGAAATTTGAAACTTGAGAGAAATAGGCCAGTGATTTGAGCCTACTTACGGGAGGATTCTCGCCTTTGTTTCCCAAGAGGTGAGATAGGTTGCCTCTGATAAAAGGAAGAGGCCTAACCGTGAGGCTATTTGATGGTCTCCTCCTCTTCTGTTATTCCAGGTAAACATTCCATTACTGGTAGGTGTATATATATGAGGTTGAGGTTTTCTATGGTAGTAAGGAAAGCCTCAGAGTCCTTATCAAGCTTCCTGATACCACCTCTCTTCTCAGACATATTAGTTATCATATTAAAGTCACATGCTATGATTTTGAAAGGAAGGTTTATAGGATCAATGATCCAGGTGGATATTGGTGGACACCTGCCTA
Organism: Pinus taeda; assembly: GCA_000404065.3. Classification (NCBI taxonomy): domain Eukaryota; kingdom Viridiplantae; phylum Streptophyta; class Pinopsida; order Pinales; family Pinaceae; genus Pinus; species Pinus taeda. Next base: position 60,078 of record APFE030773665.1, read on the forward strand.
TTACACTTGGACCCCCACCATTTTTTCTTTTAGTTTTTGAGTTTCCTTATTCGTAGCACAATTTACTATTTTTGGCAGTTTTTCTGGTCCTGAACTTCCGGAGTCGTTTTGAGGCCCTAAACGACGTTTTTTGGGAAAAATGGAAGCAACATGAGTTATATACCAATGTTCCTCACTCAAAAGTTGTAGTCCTCAGATAGACATTTCTAACAAGGTATTTTGCACATCAAACGGAGATCGCATGCCAAAGTTACGACCCCAGGATGTTGATGTACCAATTTACCCAAACGGGGCCCATAGTTTTCCACTTCATCTCCTAGGGTTAGGTTTTTGAATTTTTAGGGTTTTCTATTATTTCTCAACAATAAATAGGTCTCAAGCCTCATTGTAACACAGTTCAGAAGCATGTAGCCACCACATATCTTCTTAGATATAAGCTACCATCACCCGAGCTAGTCTTTTTTCCATTCTGTTTGTAAGAATATTTCAGTATTTGATATTAATGAAATGAAGTGTTATTTCTACTACATCTTTGTATTTATGGTTATATTTGTAATTTGTTGTGTTACTATTTAAATCCGGATCAATCAAGGAGGTTGGAAATGCATTGGAGCATTTTTATTCGGTCTATCACCTTGTGCGGGGCATAGACATTTGTTATGTTGATACTCTCATTGGTTCCAATAATTCTCAGGACCATTGTTATGGAATGATGAGTGGCCAAGGAGGATATGAGATCGAACTTAGAGTTTTTCCATAGGTTCATAATTCCTCCCACCTAACCTATTATTGAGTTGGATAAGAAGTTGTAAGGCCTGGAAAAAGAGTTGAGAAGGAGAGGGGGGTGAACCGACTCAAGTTTGGTTTCTTGAATTAGAAGGATATCTGGATTATCAAACAGAATTTGGTTTGTCAAAATTCGTTTCTTGCTAGCACTGTTCATTCCTCTAATATTCCAAGAAATGAAATTCATTTACATGGAGATGGATTAAAGGCCATAGCTTTTACCTTTCCTTCATTGATTAGCTTGGCTCCCAGTTCTTGGAGGAGTTGATTGGTGGTCTTTCTGCCTCTTTTCGGCTTATGCCTTTGAGGTTGAGTCCTCCTACTGGAATATTTTCTAAGATTCACTTTGACGTCATACTTTATTGAACGGGGTGGAGTGCTCTGTGTTTTAAATCTTCTTGGAGGAGGTAAGCACCTTCAATTTTTTGTAATTGGTGTTTTGGTGTGGCTTTAATTCCATTTAGTTTCCGTGCCTCTGCAGTTGTTGCTAAATACTACCCCTTCCAGAGCTTCTTCTATGGCACTTTCCTCTAGTGTTTCTTTTGTCGCTATTTGCTCCATTTCTGTATCCTCTTGTGAGTGCTCCTTCCAACTATTTGTATAAATTGTGTCCCTTGAGTTGGTAAGGAGTAAATTCGAAGCTAAACTGGAACTCTTGTGAAATCCTCCTTTTCGGTGTGATGTTATCCTTCCAAAATCTCATGTATAATTCAGTTGAGTTGTAGAAATAGGGTCCTCCTTCAAATATTCTATCTCTATCTTCTAGGAGGTCAAACATGATTGTGAAGAATCCTTTGAATCCCAACTGAAGTCTTATCTCTCCCTCGGTTGCCCATTTACTTTGAATCCACCAGTTCAAGGCTCTTTCAGTTGGCTAGATGCCCATAAACTTGCATATTACTGCATGTTCTTGCATTCCCTATAGACTGCTACTCCTAGGTCCTGGATTTCCAGTTCTGGTATTTTCTTTGTTATGGGGTTGTAGTTGTTCTTTGTTTTTTTCCTTTGTTCTTGCATCTGCTCCTGAGATTTTGTTGGATTTGTGTCTACTAGAGAAGGCATGTCCAAGGTCTTTCCATTTACTATTCGAATATCTTTGTTTTTCCCTTTCTTTATTCCTTTATTTCTATGAGGCATTTCCTTTTTCTGAGAGTGTATTGTTCCTTCGTTATTTGAGTTTCCTCCTGTCAAGAAGAAGGCTGAGCTGGAGGCAAACTTTGTGAAAAATGAATCCTAGTCTAGAGGCCTGCCAGTGACCATGTCCTTGAAAGATTGGGTGCCAAGGTTCTTAAATGGTTCCACCATGACAGTCAGGGGACAGTGTGGCCCTGACCAACCGCGCCAATGGAGGCCATGAATAGTGCGAAAACAAATTAAGTCACATTCATTGCGGATGCTTGCAAAGCACAAGATCCGAAATTCACCTCATTGTTTAAGTTCATTTTGAATATTTTAGCTCAGATGTACTCTTGCTTGTATTCCAAACATATGCACTGGTACATTATATAAACCAAAGTTTTTTTCATCTGAAAATAAAATAAAATATATCCATTTAATATAACTAGCACAACCAAATTTACATTAGTAAATGTGTATGATATAAACGGGAAGACTTATAAATTAATATTACTACTATTAATAATTAATATTATTTTTATTAAAATTTATTAAAACAAAATTAATATAAATATAAAATATTCTTAATATAAATATAAATATAATTAACTAATTATTATTATTATTATTATTATTAATTATTAATGTATAAACTTTGGGTTTTTAGAATAAATCCCCTGGTTTATTATTTCATTAGGTTTTATAATATCAATTCCCTTGGGTTTATTAATCTAAGGGTTCATATTCATTAGTATAATGTTATTTATATTATTTTAATATTAGTCGTTAGGTTAAATATAAATCCTTGAGTTTAATTAATTAATAATAATTACTATAAATTATTAAGAAAAAATATTTATATTAATTGTTTTTTAATAAAAACATTATTAATATAAATATTATAAACCATAAAATAAACATGGTTGAGACAATCCTTGCTTGACCATGGTCAACCATGGTCCAACATCACATTGTGATAAATGTGGACTATGGTTGACCATGCTACACCATGATTGATTTTCATATCAATACAATCTTTTTACAATGCATTGTTGGACCATGGTTGATTTTCATATTGAGATAATTTTATTCACAATGCAACATTTGATCATGGTGGACCATGGTTGGCTATGATTGACCATGGTGACCATGATTGATATTATAAACCCAATTGAGTAATAAACCCAAGGGATTGATCTTATAAACCCAAAGAATAATAAACCCAACGGATTAATATTAAAACCCCAAGGGAATAATATTAAACCTAAGGGACAAATATTATAAACCCAAGACATATAAATCCTAGGATAAATATTATAAACACTAAAATAAACATCGTTGACAATGGTTGATCATGGTCGATTTTCATATTGAGACAATCCTTGTCACAATGTGACGTTTGACCATGGTAGACCATGCTTAACCATCATTGATTTTCATATCAACACAATCTTTGTGACAATGTGGCGTTCGACCATGGTTGACCATGATTGACCATGGATGACCACATTTGATTTTATAAAATATGGTTGACCATGGATGATCAAGGTTGAGCATGGTTGATCGTGATTGATGTTGATTATCATATTAAGGCAAACTTTGTCAACGTGACATAAATTGTAAACCCAAGTTATATAAAACCTAAGATACATATTATAAACCCTAAAATAAACATGGTTAAGCATGGTTTATTACCATATTAAGACAATATTTGTCATAATTCGACGTTGGACCATGGTTTACCATGATTTATTTTCATATCGAGACAATCTGCCACAATGCAACGTTGGACTACCGTTGACCATGGTTGATTTTCATATTGAGACAATCATTGTCACAATACAACATTTGACCATGGTTGACCATGATTGGTATTATAAACACAAGGGAATAATAAACCCAAGGCATTGATATTATAAATGCAAGGGAATAATAAACCAAAGGGATTAACATTAAAACCCAAAGGGATTATGAACACAAGGGAATAATATTAAACCCAAGGGACAAATATTATAAACCCAAAGTATATTAACCCTAAGTTAAATATTATAAACACTAAAATAAACATCATTGACAATGGTTAACTATGGTTGATTTTCATATCAACACAATGTTTGTGATAATACAACCTCCGACCATAGTTGACCACGATTGACCATGGATGACCATGTTTGATTTTATAAAACACGGTTGACCATGGTTCACAAAGGTTTCCCATGATTTACCATGGTTGACGATGATTATCATATTAAGACAAATTTTGTCATAATGTGACGTAAATTATAAACCCAAGGTATATCAACTTTAAGATAAATATTATAAATCCTAAAATAAACATGATTGACCATGGTTGAGCATGGTTTATTTCCATATTGATACAATCCTTGTCATAATCTGATGCTAGACCATGGTTGACCATGATTGATTTTCATATCAAGACAATCTATCACAATGCGACATTGGACTATGGTTGACCATGGTTGATTTTCATATTGAGACAATCATTGTCACAATGCAACATTCAACCATGGTTGGCTATGATTAACCATGGTTGACCATGATTGATATTATAAACTCAAGGTAGTAATAAACCTAAGGGATTAATACTAAAACCCCAAGGGAATATATTACAACTGAGGGACTAATATTATAAACTAAAGCTATATAAACCCTAATATAAATATTATAAACATTGAGATAAACACGGTTGACCTGTTTGATTTTCATATTGAGGAAATCCTTGTCACAATGAAATGTTGGACCATGGTTGACCATGCTTAACCATCGTTGATTTTCATACCAACACAATCTTTGTGACAAAGTTATGTTCAACCATGGTTGACCATGATTGGCCATGGTTGACAATGATTATCATATTCAGACAATCTTTGTCATAATGCGATGTTGGAGCATGGTTGAGAAAATGATTGATTTTCATATTGATATAATCTTTGTCACAATGTGACATTGGACCATGGTTGATGACGATTTATTTTATAAAACATGATTAACTACGATTGAGCATGGTTGGATAATATTAAACCAAAGGGACTAATATTATAAACCCAAGGTATCTAAACCCTAAGTTAAATATTATAAAAAATAAAATAAACATGGTTTACCTTGGTTGACCATGGTTGATTTTCATATTGGGACAATCTTTTTCACAATGTGACATTGGACCATGCTTAACCATCATTAAGAAGATTATTGATTATAAACACTAAAATAAACATGGTTGACCATGGTTGACTGTGGTTTATTTTCATATTGAGGCAATGCTTGTCACAATGTGACATTGGACCATGGTTGACCATGGCTAATTTTCAAATCAACAAAATCTGTCACAATGGGACATTGGACCATGGTTGACCATGGTTGATTCTCATATTGAGACAATATTTGTGACAATGTGACACTAGACCATGGTTCACCATGGTCGATATTATAAACCAAAGGGAATAATAAACCCTAGGGATTAATATTAAAATCCTAAGGTATATAAACCCTAAAATAAAATAAACATGGTTGACCATCGTCTACTGCAGTTGACCATGGTTGATAATGATTGATATTATAAACCCAAGGGAATAATAAACCTTAGGGATAAATACTAAAAATCCAAGGGACAAATATTATAAAACCAAGGTATATAAAGCCTAAGATAAATATTATAAACACTAAAATCAACATCGTTGACAATGGTTGACCATGGTTGATTTTCATATTGATATAATCCTTGTCAGAATGTGATGTTCGCCCATGGTTGACCATGCTTAACTATTGTTGATTTTCATATCAACACAATCTTTGTGACAATCCAATGTTTGACCATGGTTGACCACAATTGACCATGGATGACCATTTTTTATTTTATAAAACATGGTTGACTATGGTTGACGATGATTATCATATTGGGACAATATTTGTCAATGTGATGTAAATTATAAACCCAAGGTATATAAACCATACGATAAATATTATAAACCCTAAAATAAACATGGTTGAGCATGGTTGATTTCCATATTGAGACAATCTTCGTCACAATGCGACGCTAGACCATGGTTGACCATTATAGATTTTCATATCGAGACATGTAGAAATTTTGACTGTAGATTAACCTGATAATGCAATATAACTAAAGCAAAATACTTTAATCTACTTCTACAATCAAACTTGCGGAAGCTTAATAGATTTGAGCAAGATCAAGTAGAACACATATAACCAGAAGAAGAATCAATGCACATGAAACACAAAAGAATACTCTGGGGAAAGCCTCAGCTAAAAAACGTCGCTATCTGTATTATCATACAAGTGGAAATATCCCAAGATTACACAAAGCTTTAGCTCTCACAGCGAGCTAGCTCTCAGTATAATACTCTCTGATGCTCACAGACAAAATAGATTTCTCATATACCTTCTCCTCTACCCTCCAAGATCCCATTTCCTTGCGCTATTTTTTCTGGGTGATCCAGATGTTACCAAGTGTAACACTTATCACTCAAACTGATCTTACACCCTGTAAAACTACACAAATCTTAAGGAATGAATTCCTTCTGCATGCAAGAGTTTTCCTGAAGGGAAATTCTTGCAACTGATAGTACACTGTCCCTGTCTTTAATCTCAACTGGGTCTTTCTCTGAATAGACATGCATGAGTTATTTATGAGGGAATCTTTAGTTATCTTGAGTACTCTAGTTTGATGCATGTATGCATTAACTAACTGAATTCACAATTATTTCCTCAAACTTTTTGGAACTAATTTAATTGGACATACTTAGTTAACTGAGCTAACTAATTACAACTCAATTATAATGCATCCTTATCTCCTTAATTAAGGGATAATCTCCTTAATTTAAGGGATAACTATTGCATGACTTCACAAATACTTCTAGCTTAAATTTCTCCAACTAATTAATCCAAGATGAATTAATTAATTATTTTTCAAGCATCTGGTGAGACTAAATTTGAATTTTAATTCACAATTTTAATTCAAGGACAAATTAAAATTGGAATATTCTTGTTTCCACATTTCAACACTCCCTCTCAACAACAAAGGGATTATATGCCACCCTGATCTGTCTCTATGGAACTCGAATTTACACTGTGAGAATGCCTTAGTCAAAATATCAACATCTTGCTCCTCAATCGAAATATACTGCAACAACATGATCCTCCTCGCCACACAGTCTCTGAGATGATGATACCGAATGTCAATGTGCTTAGACCTGTCATGAAATGTTGCATCCTCAAAGAGTTTGATAAAACTTTGATTATCACAATAGATCACAGTTGGATCTATCCTCTGATTAAACAAACCAAATAAAATTTTCCTCATCCAGATGGCCTCACATGTTGCCTGACTTGCAGCCATGTATTTTAACTCTGTCGTGCTGAGTGCAACTGACCTCTATTTCCTACTATACCAAGAACCTGTCGTCGACCCAAGGTTTAAAATTCCACCTGATGTGCTCTTCCAATCTGATGGACTCCCTGCCTAATCTGCATCAGCCAAGTCCTGTAGCTTTACTCCCTCTATCCACCTGTACGATAATCCATACTTAGATGTGCCTCTGAGGTATCGCAATAAATGCTTTTCCACCTTCCAAAACATCTTGGTAGGTTGAACCATAGCTTGACTCAGCTGGTTCACCGCATAGCACAAATCTAGTCGTGTGTTCACTAAGTACATTAGTGAACCCACAAGCTGCCTGTACATAGTATCTTCTACTACGTCTCCTGAAGTAGCATCCTCCTTCCTCCAGTTACCTGCTAGAGGAGTCTGCACGGGCTTGCACTTCTCCATGTGGAATCTCCTGAGTATCTCATTGGCATACTTGCCCTGAGACACAAACAACTCCCCATCCTTCTACCATAATTCCATGCCAAGGAAGTAATGCACGAGACCCATGTCTTTCATCTCGAATTCTCTTACAAGGTCCTCCTTGTAAGACATGATCAACTGATCATCACCTGTCAATATGAGATCATCAACATAAAGTACAATGATCAATTGCTTACCTTTCACCATGATGTGGTACAAGTTTGCATCCGCTTCACTCTTTGTGAAGTCCAACCTGGTGAAGTAGTTTTCGACCCTAGTGTACCAAGCACGAGGTGCTTGCTTCAGCTCGTACAAAGCTCTCTTGAGTCGGCACACATGCGACTTGCGATCAAAGGTCTCAAAACCTTTCGGCTACTCTATGTACACCTCTTCCTCAATCTTACCATTGAGGAATGTAGTCTTCACATCCATCTGATGGATCTTCCAACCCATTTGTGCTGATAGTGCGAACATCGATTTGATAGATGAGTACCTAGGGACAGGTGAAAAAGTCTCATCATAGTCAATCCCCTGGACCTGTGAGAAACCACGAGCAACAAATCTTGCCTTATGTTTCTCCACAATACCATTAGCAGCTTTCTTTACCTTGTAAATCCAATGGGAACTCACAACTGACTTGTTCTTTGGTCTTGGAACCACATCCCAAACATTGTTTCGAATAATGGAGTCATACTCCTCCACCATAGCATCAACCCAAATCGGCTATTGCACTGCTTCCTCAAAGGAAAACAAGTCGGTCTCAACACATTCCCAAACAAGGGCCATGTATCTAGTGTACCTCTCAGGTGACCTCCTTTGTTTGCACTGAGAAGATGGTTCTCCTACATTCTCTCTCGCATCTGACCACAATCTGTCAGCTTCTCTTGTGTGCTTCTGTCCGTATCTGGAAGATTCTGCTTGAGTGGATGTCTCCACTCCTAGATGCTCTGCATGCAGCTGCTACGCATCAGTCTGAGGCTCCTCCTCCTTAGGAACCAATAGTTCCTCCACAGCCTCTAGTTGGAGCTCCCTCTCAAGGGAAACTCTCATGGCCTTCTGCTCATCAAACTTGAGATCTTTGTGAACCACTATCCTCCGACTAGTAGGAAAATACACCCGATAGTTGTGGGGTGTATCAGTGTACCCCACAAGTATCCCCAACACAGCTGTCAGCTCAAGATTCTTCTGTGCATCCTTTGTCACATGGCAATATACCGATGAGCCAAAGATCCTGAAGTGACCCACATCTAGTCTCTTACCGGAGAAAGCTTCCTCTGGTGTCTTCATCCCAAGTATGCGATGCGGGCTTCTATTCTGCAAATAGACCATTGTGTTTCATACTTCAGCCCACAAATGAAGTGGTAGGCCTTGGTCATGCAGCATCGCCCATGCTGCCCCTACAATCGTTATGTTCTTCCTCTCAGCCACCCCATTCTACCATGGGTTATGAGGTGCCATCAACTCCTATTTAATTCCTTCCACTGCATAGAAGTACTTAAACTCTTGAGAGACATATTCTTCACCGTTGTCGCTTCTCGAGGCCTTGATCTTCTTCCCTGATTCTTTCTCAACCAAAGCTTTGAACTCACAGAAATTTGAGAAGGTTTGATCCTTCTTCTGCATGAAATAAATCCATCATTTACGAGAATAATCATCAATGAAAATCACATAATATCTTTGCTTCGTTGTGGATGTCATCGAGAATGGTCCACACAAATCAGTATGAACTCACTCTAAGATCGCTTCTACTCGACTGTCTCGATCATGAAAGGAAGACTTGGCATAATTTCCCAAGGTACAACCTTTCCATGTGTCAACTTGCTCAAGTTTACCTTTGGGAAGTCTTGTAGATATCTGTTGCATTATCTTCAAGGCCCCATGATGCAAATGGCCCAACCGCCTGTGCCATAACTCGTCAATGTCTTGGCTTTGCACCAATTCTGATTTCGAACTCAATGCAGCACAATCATCTACCTCTAGTTTATAGAGATTCTCCACTCGAATCCCAATCCTCTTGGTCTAACCCGTGGGTCTTAGGAATGCCTATCCTTTACTAAAGACAACATCATAGCCTTTTTCCTCCAACATCGTGACCGATACTAAGTTCTTCTTAAGTCCAGGCACATACTTCACATCTGTCAAGGTGAGAGGAGCTCCATGCTCCCTCTAAAAAGCAACCATGCCCATTCCCAAAACACTGTACTTTTCATCATCACCCATCTCTATGCGCATCTTAAGGTCTTTCTCATCAAGGTACTGAATAAACTTTTATTGCCAGTCATGTGGAATGAGGCTCCACTATGCAGATACCAAACACAACCCACCATCGATGACACCAGGCATGTGATGAGAGTAAAGTCCATTTCGAAATGAGAGGCTAATGCCTCACCTTCCGATCCTTTCGAGGATCCCTTCTTGGACTTATTTGATGCGCAATTAGTCGCATAATGTCCCATCTCGTGAAAACTAAAGAATCTCACTTTAGACTTGTCAACCTTCTTCCCTCCATGAGAAGAATTGGATTTGGAATGAGAAACCTTCCCCTTTCCTTTCCTTGGCTTACTTACTAAGGCCATATTTTCTTCATCATCATTCTTGGATGAAGAACCATCTTGTGTACTCCTCCTGATCTCCTCCTGCATCAAATCCGACCACAGTCATTCCCAATCCAACAATTTCTCCCTTCCATTCACAAAGTCCTGGTAGCTATTCCAGCTCTTTGGAAGGCTGAGGAGAGCGAAGCTCACCATATCTTCATCGGTAGTAGTTATTCCCACACTACCAAGCTCATCTCTACAGGTGGTGAGCTTGTTCATATATGTGGAAATAGTATCGCCCTTCTCCATCTTGATTTTATGAAGCTTATCCTTGAGCACCAATTTCCTTTCGTCGTTATTGTTCTGGTAGAGGTCCTTCAATGTCTTCCACATTGAAAATGGAATATCCTTCCCATGGAGACTCATGAAAATATGGTCTTGAACTCCCTCCAAGATGATACGTCTCGCCTTCGCCACCCACTTCTTCCACTCAACCAATTCTTGTGCATTAGCTATAGTTGGCTTTGGGATTTCTTGATCAATGAAATCCTTCAAGCCATGGTCTTTTAATACAACTTCCATTCTATCTTTCCATGCTATGTAATTCGAGCTGCCTTCCAAGGCATACTCGAGTCTTAGGCCATAGAACACCATTGATCAACTTGAAGTATGACATGAATTCGATTTGTACTTGCAACCCCGAACTTCAAACTTCGAATTCTCTTCTCAGTATACAGTTCACAGCTCTAATAACCTTTGCTTTGATACCATGTAGAAATTTTGACTGTAGATTAACCTGATAATGCAATATAATTAAAGCAAAATACTTTAATCTACTTCTACAATCAAACTTGTGGAAGCTTAATAGATTTGAGCAAGATCAAGCAGAACACATATAACCAGAAGAAGAATCAATGCACATGAAACACAGAAGAATACTCTGGGGAAAGCCTCAACTAAAAAACCCATTATCTGTATTATCATACAAGTGGAAATATCTCCGGATTACACAAAGCTTTAGCTCTCATAGCTAGCCAGCCCTCAGTACAATCCTCGCTGATGCTCACAGACAAAATACACTGCTCATATGCCTTCTCCTCTACCCTCTAAGCTCGTATTTCCTTGCGTTGTTTTTCCTCGGTGATCTAGTTATTGCCAAGTGTAACACTGATCACTCACACTGATCTTACACCCTATAAAACTGCACAAATATCAATGAATGAATTCCTTCTGCATGCAATAGTTTTCCTTATAGGAAAATTCTAGCAACTAATAATACACTATCCCTGTCTTTAATCTCAACTGGGTCTTTCTCTGAATAGGCATGCATGAGTTATTTATGAGAGAATCTTTAGTTATCTGGAGTACACTAGTTTGATGCATGCATGCATTAACTAATTGAACTCACAATTAGTTCCTCAAACTGTTTGGAACTAATTTAACTGGACATGACTAAGTTAACTGGGCTAATTAACTAGAACTCAATTATAACTCATCCTTATATCCTTAATTAAGGGATAGTCTCTTTAATTTAAGCGATAACTGTTGCATGACTTCACAAGGACTTCTAGCTTGAATTTCTCCAACTAATTAATCCGAGATGAATTAATTAATTATTTTTCAAGAAGTTGGTGAAACTAAATTCGAATTTTAATTCAAGGACAAATTAAAATTGGAATATTATTGTTGTCATATTTCAACAAAACAATCTATTACAATGCGACATTGGACATATTGTTGACCATGGTTGATTTTCATATTGAGACAATCATTGTCACAATGCAACATTCAACCATGGTTAGCTACGTTGACCATGGTTGACCATGATTGATATTATAAACCCAAGGGAATAATAAACCCGAGGCATTGATATTATAATCCCAAGGGAATAATAAACCAAAGGGATTAATACTAAAACCCAAAGGATTACGAACCCAAGGGAATAATATTAAACCTAAGGGACAAATATTAAACCCAAGAGACAAATATTATAAATCCAAAGATAAATATTATAAACACTAAAATAAACATCGTTGACCATGATTGATTTTCATATTGAGACAATCCTTGTCACAATGCGATGTTGGACCATGGTTGACCATGCTTAACCATAGTTTATTTTCATATCAACACAATCTTTGTGACAATACGACCTTCAACCATAGTTGACCATGATTGACCATGGATGACCATGTTTGATTTTATAAAAAATGGTTGACCATGGTTGACCATGGTTATAAACCCTAAAATAAACATGGTTTACCATGGTTGAATTCCATATTAAGACAATCCTTGTGACAATGTGAGTTGGACAATGGTTGACCATTCTTGATCATGATTGATTTTCATATCGAAACAATCTTTGTGACAATGCGACATTGGACCACAACTAACCATGGTTGACCATGGTTGATTTCCATATCGAGACAATCTTTGTGACAATGCGATGATCGACCATGGTTGACCATGTTTGATTTTATAAAACATGGTTGACCATGATTGACCATGATTGATCATCATCATTGGTCATGATGAAAAATATTTTAATCAAGGTTGATCATGGTTGACGAAATTCAATTGTGGCTAATTGTGGGTGACCATCGTTGACCATGGCTGATCGTGGTTGACCATGGTTGATTGTGGTTGACCATAAGGACATGGACCATGGTTTACATTATTCAAGCATGATTAACCATCGTTGATCATGGTTCACCATAGAATCATTGATTAACCATTATGACCATGGTTGATGATGGTGGAACATGCTTGACATTAGAAGATCATCGTTGAACATGGTTGATCATGGTAGACGATGCTTGACAATGATTGAGCATGTTTGACTAGATTCCACTATGGTTGACCATCTTCAATTTTATTAATTTATTAATAAATTTTATTAAAAATAATTAATAATTCATTTAAAATCACTTATTTACAATAATTAATTAATAATAATACTAATAAAAATATTAAAATTAAAATAAATAATTCTTAAAATTTAATTTATTAATAATAAAAATAAAATTTTAATTAAAAACTTCCTATATAAAAAAAACTCATTTTAAATTTTAATTTCCTTAAAATTAAAATTCCAAAAAACCCTCAACTTCTTACAGTTATATAAAGCTAAAACTAAACATGTTGTTGAACACCGCTAAGCACTTACATTCACCAAGAGACAATTATCAGTCGAGCACATACAAGCACCAAGCCATGAGTAGGGGACCATAGTGCGCCCCACACATTGAGATCATATATAAATCGCGGTGAATATAAAGGGGAGTAACAAAGTTTTTTTTTGTTTAGGCGCACTGTGCCAACATTAGCACACCATAATCACGGAATCAATAGGCATACACCCATATGTCACTACATGGTTTAGCGTGGCAAGATTTTGATAAATCTAAAGGAAATTGGCACAAGAAATGTGTGAACGCTTAATCTGGCTTATGGAAAAATGTGGAACGATATCACCAATCTGGAACCAAATTGCCACCTTGCTCAAATTTTAAATCTCGTGTTTTTGGCCAAGTATTTAATTCAATGAATTGATCACATTGCTTGAATTAACTCAACTATTCAAACAAACCTCTAGAATAAATGAAAAAATTATATCACGCTCTATACAAATGTCACAATTATTATTTATTGTCGAATAGTTTTGTTCTTTCATCTCATTGTTTAGATACTTGTGTTGCATATTTCATCTTCGACCAATTGAAAGGGCATGCATTTTACACAAGGATTATGATGGGTGGAGATCCATGAAAACACCTAGCCATCCAAGTCTTCATTCCAATTGCATGATGCCCAAATCTGCACGACATTTTTTGAATGTGATATTGTGTATTGTGGTTTTTCAGTTACTTTATTAATTGATTTAGATTTTGGATGGAGGTCCCCAAGATCTAAAAATTTGAAATGGATTTTGGGGGAGGCCCTCAAGATTTGAAAAATTGAAATGCTAGAAAAAAAAAAAAAAAAAGAAAAAAAAAAGAAAAAAAAGAAAAAAAAAAAGAAAAAAAAGAGAGAATACATAGTAAATAAAACCACAACGATTTTTTTTATTAAAATAGAGAATAATTGTAAAAGCTACATTGTGATGAACAACCTATACTTTTACAAAATGTGACTTGTTACTTGTAGGTTTTTCTTAGTTACAATACCAAGGGTAAATTACATGGCTGGGTTAATACCATGGGTAGATGCCACTTACAATAGCATGCATAGATGCCACTTACAATACCATGGTAGATTCCATGGGTGGATAAATACCATGGGTAAATTAATACCATGGGTAGATGCCACTTTCTATTTAGATCATTCCTCCCTACTTAAGAAGCAATGGTCCCTATTACATGAAGTTCCTCCTGAGAAGCTCATGTTATATATGAAGAGCCACTAAAGATAAAGGTTTTGTGTGGTTAACCCATAATCATGATGAATGAAGATCCGAGAAGAGAGATACCTAGTAATGCTTGTGACCAACTGTGATACTGATAGTGTGCAGCCTAGCAAATGGACTTCGATAAAGTGTGGGTTTGTAGATAACCCATAACCATGACAAATGAAGATTTGAGGCTAGAGATAGCATGTAATGTTTGTGACCAACTGTGATACTAATAGTGTGGAGTCTAGCAAATAGACTTTGATTACAAGGATTTTGTACGGTTGACCAATAACCATGATACTAACTGTTCATGAAGTAGCAAATGTCTACATAGCCTAGGGTGGGAGGGAACGTCTCCAAAGAACCCAAGTCAAATGCTACTATGCTAAAATTGATGAATGTGAAGCCAGTGCCTACTAAATCGGGGTGGGAGGGCACATCTCCAAAGAAAACGCACTCAATGTTGCTTCAAATATAAAAACTAATCTAAAACGGTCATAACCCAGTGAATATAATGTATAATATTTATTATAGCTTGTTTTTGGAAATATAATGACCATGTTGCATCTTCCTATGTTATTGAAATCCCTATATGGACACTCTGGAAACTTAGATTCATGCTACAATTGTCCTGTCATCACAAAAGTTTCAAAAAATAAATGATTTTAAATCAACAATATATCCCTCATCCAAACTCTGATTCGACCAATTCTTTTTGAAATTGGGTGATTTTTCAAGACGATATCAGATTTGCAATAATGTTTTTATGAAATTATGCACAAAAAATACAAAAAATGATAGGAGAGACGACGTCCACAAATTATCGTCAAAAAAATTTCTACAATACCGTTGATTTTAAACCAGTGATATCTCTATCCTCTGAACTCTGATTCGACCGATTTATTTTTTGAATTTGGGTATTTTTTTTCAAGGAATATAGATCTATTATTTGTTTTTGTGAATTTTACATCAAACGTTTCGTATCTGATTTGCAATCTTGTAGCCCAAAAAATTCCTGCGAAAAAAAATATTCTTCCCGCTTTGCCCAAGAAATTCATCTGTAGAAGCTGTGGCATGTGCATGAAGTTTTTTGAAAATTGTTGCAAAAAAATTGAAAATGAAGTATGCATCAAACCTTCATTCCCATGGATCTGTAACTTGAATTAGATATAATGGTCTACGGAATCCAAAAATGTACCCACACTCGTTCAAAGAAGAGTTTGGTAGTGTCCTCTGTTGTGATATTCTTCTTGTAGGCCGCCAATATAGCTATCTTAGAAAATTTGTCCATGGCCACAAATACATAGTCATTACCATGCTTGGTAGAAGGGAGGCAATAGATAGTCCATGGAGATGGATTCCAAAGGCTAGTTGGGAGTGGGCAAAGGAGTGTATAAGCCTTGCTTCTTTATGGTTGGCTTGGTGATGGCATAAGCAGTGCAGGAGCTGATATATTTCCCAACATTCTATTGGAGTTTTGGCCAATAAAAGTACTTTTGTAGTACGACCACAATTTTCTCCACACCAAAGTGTCCCGCGACCCGAGTGTAGTGCGCCTACCAAATCAGCTTGGCATGCTCGCTCGAAGGAACACAAAGGTGGCCCAAGTAGCATTATAATGCATCCTAGAGGTGGAAATTAGGAACTTTCTTACCATCCACTAGATATTGGTATCTTGAGGTGAACTTTGAAACATTTTTGTATAGTTACGACCATCTAGAGGTATCATCGCCATAAGAGTTGAGAATACTAGTCAGTGCTGCAGCTAGGGGCTGGCTGAGGTAGTCTGCAACATGATTGGTGTTTCTCTTTTTGTATTTAATATTCAAGTGGAATTGTTGCAGATATGTAGACCACTTCTGATGGCGATTATTCTGTAACTTCCCTTGTGTTTGTATAAACTGAAGTGGTTGGTGATCGGTGTGGATGACCATCTCCTTCCCTAGAATATAATTCTTCCATTGAGAGAAAGCATCCACAATGGAATACATCTATTTATCATAGGTGGGGTACTTTCAAGTTGTGTCGGAAAGTGTCTCACTATGATAAGCCACTAGATGCCTGTGTTGGGTGAGGACTACACTAATAACATAGTCAGAGGTGTCTGTCTTAATTTCAAATGGCTGCTGCAAGTCTAGAAATGTGAGTACCAATGCAAAGTAGAGGCGATGCTTCAACTCAACGAACGCCTTCTGTTGGGACTCATACTAGGAAAAATTTGCTTTTACTTCGCCCTTGGTAATATGACTCAAAGGTCAAGTCATATGGGAGAATCCCAACATGAACCTCCGATAAAAAATTATAAGGCCCAAAAAGTTGTGAAGATTTATTAGAGTGGTTGAGGTTGACTAATCCCAAATGACTTGGATCCTAGTTGAATCCACATGCACGTGTCACTCATCTATAGTGTAACCCATATATTGGACCTGGCTCATGACAAAGGTACATTTCTCCAAGTTGGCACATAGTTTGTGCTCCCGCAGGGTTTAAAGGACCTGTCAAATGCGTTGTAAGTGTTCTTCCCAACTCTTGTTGAAGATGAGGATGTCGTCTAGATAAAAAACCACTAATGAGTTGGTGAAGGGCCGCAAGTTGTCATCCATTATCCTCATAAAAGTAGTAGGGGCATTTGTCAACCTGGAGGGAATAACCAACCATTCAAAAAGACCTTCCTTGGATTTGAAGGTGGTCTTCCATACATCTGTGGGCAATATTGGAACCTGGTGATAGCCAGACTTCAGATCGATCTTGCTGAAATACTTGCCACCCTTGAGTTGATCTAGAAGGTCATCAATCCGTGGGATTAGATACATTTTCTAGATAGTGATTTTGTTTAGTGCCTGACAATCAATCCAGAGCCTCCACGTCCCATCCTTCTTCTGTACAAGTACAACCAGGCTCCCACAAGGCAAGGAACTTGGTTGAATCTACCCTTTTTGCAGCAACTCTTGTATTTTCCGCTTGATCTCTTTATTTTCCATAATGGAGCCATGATATATAGGCCCATTGGGTAAAGGTGCTCCGAGAGTCAGATCGATTGAATGCTTGACCTGACAGTGCATGGGTACCCCTGTGGGTGAGGAGAATATGACATTGTATTCTTCCATGTACTTATCCGCCTACTTCTGTTGCGTGGAGGAATCCTTCCTGGGCACCATGGTTGTGGCCACGATCTTCCCATTACTTTGAGAGTGAATTAGAAAGAAAATAAATTTCCTATTCTGGGAGATGATCTTACTACATTTATTACTAGAGATCAAAGAGATGGTGGTTGGTGAGGCTACCTATGGTATCCTGTATAACTTATTACCCAAAGAAATAATAATAGTGCAAGGCTTCGACTCATATACAACATGACGCTTCTCATATACAGTTTCCCCATCTCATGGAGGAACTCAACGCAATGTGGACCATTGATTCATAAGGGGAGAGGACTAATCTAGGTGGATATTGGTGGCCACCCACCTATTCCACTTGGACCCCCACCATTGTTTCTTTTAGTGTTTTAGTTTCCTTAATTGTAGTACAATTTACTATTTTTGGTAGTTTTTCGGGTCTTAAACCTCTGGAGCCGTTTTAAGGCCCTAAACGACGCTTTTTTGAAAAACAAGAAAAAGCCAATTTAATATTGTTTGTAGTCAAAAGTTATAGTCCTCCAATTGATATTTCTAATGAGGTATCATGCGTGCCGAATAGAGATCGTATACCAAACATACAACCCCAAGAAGTTGATGTACCAATTTACCCCAATAGGGCCCATAGTTTCGACGCTTCATCTCCTAGAGTTAGGTTTCTGGATGTTTAGGGTTTTCCATTATTTCTCAATAATAAATAGGACTTTGAGCCTCATTGTAACACAGTTCGTAGGCAGCTGCCACATCTCTTCTCATAGATATGCTACCATCGCCTGAGCTAGTTTATTTTCATTCTGTATGTAAGCATATTTTAGTTCTTTGATATTAACAAAATGAAGTTTTATTTCTGCGTGTTGAAAATAGAAACAAGAAATGATAAAAGTAGAATCTAGAATATTCCAATTTTTATTTATCCTTGAATTAAAATTGAATTTAGTCTCACCAGCTGCTTGAAAATAATTAATTAATTCATTATGGATTAATTAGTTGGAGAAATTCAGGTTAGAATTCTTTCTGAAGTCATGCAACAGTTATCCCTTAAATTAAGGAGATTATCCTTTAATTAAGGAGATAAGATTGAGTTATATTTGAGTTGTAATTACTTAGCTTAGTTTATTGAGTTAAGTCCAGTTAAATTAGTTCCAAATTGTTTAAGGAACTAATTATGAGTTATCAGTCAATTGATCCATGCATGCACTCACCATGTGTACTCTAAATAACTAAAGGTTCCATCATCAAAAACTCATGCATGTCTGTTCTGAGAAAGACCCAGTTGAGAGTAAATACAAGGACAGTGTACTATCACTTGTATGTGTTTTCCTATAAAAGAAACTCATGCATGCAGTCAAGGTAAGGTTCCTTGAGGATTGCGCAGTTTTACAATGTGTAAGAGCAGTGTTCCACTGGGTTGAACGTGAATCATCCTAGAGGAACAATGCAAGGAAATAGGATCTTGGAGGGTAGAGAGGAAGGCTTGTGAGAAGCTTTGATTGCCTGTGAGCATCTGTGAGGATTGTACTGAGAGCTGGCTAGCTATGAGAGCTAAGGCTTTGTATAATTCTGATGTATTTCCAACTTGTATGATAATACAGATAGTGGGGTTTTTAGCTGAGGCTTTCCCCAAATTATTTTCATGTGTATTGTTCATTGATTCTTCTTCTTCTAGTTATATGCGTTCAGCTCGATCTTGCTCGATCTTTTAAGCTTCTGCAAAGCAAATTGATAGTAGAAGTAGGTTATAGCATTTTTTTTTGGTATATTGCATTTCGAAATAATCTACAGTCAAATTTTCTACAGAGATCTCAGAGGTAGATTTGCAGAGAATTTGCAGAATTTCTACATGGTATCAGAGTTAGCTGATCTGTAAAGAAATTTCTACATGGTATCGGAGCAAAGTTTATCGGAGATGTGAACAGTATACAAAGAAGAAAATTCGAAGTTTGAAGTGCGTGGTTGCAGGTGAAAATCAAATTCATATCATACTTCAAACTTAGATGGAACATTATGCGACTAATTGCCCATCGAAGAAGTCCAAGAAGGGATCCTCAAAAGGATCGGAAGGTGAGGCATTAGCCTCTCAATTCAAAATGGACTTTACCTTCATCGCATGCATGGTGTCATCGATGATGGGTTGTGTCTGGTATATTGACAGTGGAGCCTCATTCCACATGATCGGTGATAAAAATTTATTCAGTGCCTTGGAGGAGAAAGACCTCAAGATGAACATAGAGATGGGTGATGAAGAAAGGTATAGTGTTTCAGGAGTGGGCATGGTTTCTTTTCAAAGGGAGCATGGACCTCCTATCACCTTAACAGATGTGAAGTATGTGCCTAGACTGAAGAAGAACTTGGTATCAGTCTCGGTATTGGAAGACCGTGGCTATGATGTGTTTTCTAGTAAGGGAAAGGTTTTCCTTAGACACATCACCACGAGACAGGTGAAACAGATCACTTCACGAGTTGAGAACCTGTATGCTCTTGAGGTTCAGAGGGACAACAAGGCAAATGTTAGAGACTTGGTGGTTGAGAGGGACAGTAAATTACCTCTCAACATGTAGTCCCAAAATAAGTCTCAGACAATTGTGGAGGAGCCACAATTGGAGAAATAGAGAGGAGACCGAGTGAAGAGATCCACTCATGCAGATACCTCCATTAGGGGGAATTTTGATCCAAGTGGGCAAAGGGATCACATGTAGCCATACCTCTAGGTGTGAGATGGGGTGATGTGAAGTGATAGTCCCAAGAAGGCTAAAATTGGGCAGGGTCCATTGAGAGGTTTTATCTCATGGATCGTACCTTACTACGAGAGACCAAAGTACATAGTAACAGGAGGAATCAGTGGGATTGATGCAGTCAGAGATCAAAGTGACAGAGGCTAGAGCAGTGAGATATTGAAGAGAATAGAGAAGGATTGACAACAATGCAGAAAGGGAGAGTCAGCAGAAGCGTAAAGTTTTCTGTTGACAGAGGCAATAATAGTTAGAGACTTTAATGATAGATGCATCATACTCATTCAGGTTGGATGTTTTTTTGTTTATGGAGTTGTTGGAGCAACAACACTAAAAAGAAGTGTTACATGCATAACATTCCATAGGTTCATGATCAGAATCGAGTTGAATTCCTTTCTTGTTGAGAGGGAGTGTTGAAAATAGCAATAAGAAATGATAAAAATAGAATCCAAAATATTCCAATTTTAATTTGTCCTTGAATTAAAATTGTGAATTAAAATCGAATTTAGTCTCACTAGCTGCTTGGAAATAATTAATTAATTCATTATGGATTAATTAGTTGGAGAAATTCAAGTCATAAGTCTTTCAGAAGGCATGCAACAGTTATCCCTTAAATTAAGGAGATTATCCCTTAATTAAGGAGATAAGATTGAGTTATATTCGAGTTGTGATTAGTTAGCTTAATTTACTGAGTTAAGTCCAGTTAAACTAGTTCCAAACTATTTGAGGAACCAATTGTGAGTTATCAGTCAATTGATGCATGCATGTACTCAACAAGTGTACTCTAGATAACTAAAGATTCCCTTATCAGAAACGCATGCATGTCTGTTTTAAGAAAAAGCCAATTGAGAGTAAAGATAAGGATAGTGTACTATCAGTTGCATGTGTTTTCCTATAAAGGAAACTCATGCGTGTATTCAAGGTAAGGTTCCTTGAGGATTGCATAGTTTTATTGTGTGTAAGAGCAGTGTTCCACTTGGTTGAAGGAAAATCATCCCAGAGGAACAACACAAGGAAATAGGAGCTTGGAGGGCAGAGAGAGAGGCTTGTGAGAAGCTTTGATTCCTTGTGAGCATTTGTGAGGATTGTACTCAGCGGTGGCTAGCTGTGGGAGCCAAGGCTTTATATAATTCTGATGTATTTCCACCATGTATAATAATACAGATAGTGGGGTTTTTTAGCTAAGGCTTTCCCCAAAGTATTTTCAATTGAATTGTTCATTGATTCTTCTTCTTTTGGTTATATGTGTTAAGCTTGATCTTGCTCGATCTTTTAAGCTTTCGCAAAGAAAATTGATAGTAGAAGTAGGTTATAGTATTTGCTTTGATATATTGCATTATCGGGATAATCTACAATCAGATCGTTTACAGAGATCTCAGAGTTAGATTTGTATAGAATTTGTAGAATTTCTACATGGTATCAGAGCTAGCTGATCTGTAAAAAAATTTCTACACTGTGACATCTCTATGTTTATGTTTATATCTAAATTTTGTTGCATCCCGCATAAGTTCAGATCATTACCCATGATGTGATTTGAATGAATTATGCTATCAATATCACCAAAATCGACAGATGATTTATGAAACGGTTGAGAACAATAAAAAAACATGGAGGAGTATTATCAATCAACCAAGGACGACGACTATCAATCGACTGAGGAGGTCATTAATCAACTGAGGTGTTGTGAATCCAGGACTATCAATCGACCATGGAGGACAATGCATTGTCAATCCAAGAATATCAATCAACCGCGGAGGAGGACTATTAATCAACCAAGGATGACGACTATCAATCGACGGAGGAGGTCGTTAATCAATCAATGCATTGTCAATCTAGGACACCCCATCACTCAGACGAAGGATATTCACTCAAACACAATTTCCGCCCTCCATTTGTAACAAAAATAGAAATTCAACATCGATACATCCACCAGGGGCTAATATAGAGATGCCTTCGGTGAAATATCATCATCAATACAGGTTTATTTATTCGCCTGAAAAGGGATTTTTTTCGAATCTCTTGTAACAAAGGTATTGAGTTAGCTGAACTTAATTTGATTTTGAATTTTGGAAAATTTTGAAATGGGATAGATAATATTTGGTCGACTTTTTTTTATCTCACAGTTATAAGAATATTGATTCTGGAAAATTCTAAAATGATATAGACAAGATTGAGGCTATTGTTTTTTTTTCTTTGTCTATAGATTTTAAAATATTCACAATATTCAGAGTTATAGGAAGCATTTATGTGAATTTTCTCTTCACATTTCTAGTGTATATTACATTGTTATAATTTGATTTTTTAAACTTTATGTATTTTGTTGATTTTTTCTTGAAATTATGTATATCAATGGTGGAATCCAATATTTTGTTGGAATTGCAGATGAATTTTTTCTTTGTTATAATGTTATGATTTCATTTTTTAATGATTTTTCAGAGAATGGTAGATATTAATAGTTGAATTTTGGTTAGAATTACACATATATAAATATATATTTACAATTTTATGACTAGACTTTTTCTTGGAATTGTACTCGTTGAATTTTTGTTGAAATTGCAAATGATGGTATAAGTCAAGTATAACTAGTTTTTATGAATATTAAATTTTTTTGCAAAGCTATTAAAAAATTTGATCAAATTATATAACCAGATTTAAATAATGATCACAAAATAAAATTATTATTATAGTTTAATATGTAATTTGGATTAGTGTCTTACAATTCATTCTTATTTTTAAGATGAGATTATATATGTATATGTGGTAGGTGTCTTACGGTTCATTCATATTTTTTAACGTGAGATTATATATATATATATTATATATATATATATATTATATTATATTAATTATTATTTTGTTTAATTAATTAAATTTTAACTGGTTTTAATTTCACTTAATTACTATAAAAGTATTTGTGAGATTAAGTTTTATTTTATTTTTAAAATATTTATATTAAAATTTTGAATATTTTAAATATGTTTTTAATTTTATTTTTTTTATATTATAATATTTAATTATTAAATATTGTATAATTTCAAAAGTTTATAAGCTTAAATTTTAAATTTAGAAAATTTAAATAAGTAGAGTAGGTATATTTCCATAAATTTAATAAATCAAAAATGTTGTGAGAGATAGATTCTATGTAAATCTTACTACTCACAAACAATTAATGTTGTACATCACTTTGATGCTTAACTTGATTGTGTTTTTAAATTATATTATTATTAATAATAATTTCATCCAATAAATTTATTATTATACATGATTTTTAAAATTATATATCTACTTTTATTTTTATATATTCTAATTTTTATTTTTATTTATTTTGAATGGAAAAAATTATGGGAAGCGGCTGAATTGACAATTTCATCTAGTTAGTGTATATATATATGTTGGTGATTTTTTATATATAAAAATATGGAATAAATAGAGTATGTATATTTTTTGGCTTCTCTGTGGCGATGGAGTCGAGGGTTATGAAGGTCTGCGACTCTCTCCTGCAGCAAGCTGTGAATTAGATCTCCGATTCAGTACAATGGCTCGATGAAAAATCTCTAGTCCCTCCTCACGCCGATCAACTCCCCCTGCCACTTATGTTTTCAGAGGATAGATTTCTTGCCAGATGTGATATAGATCTGATCGTCGAAGGAGCGGAGAACAACTCAAATCATTGGACTTCTTTTGATTTGTTAATCCACGACGAGGGGTTTGGCAACCACTGCATTTTCTTAATCCCAACGGCATTCATACTTACCGTATCGAATGCGGGATGCTGAAGCCCAACTTCTCTTGGACGCGGCTCTCTACTCACCCATCGACGCAAAAGGCGAATCAGAAATCCCCAAATTTGATTCAACTGTTTGATCTACACGATGCGTCAAGGAGGCAGAGAGGTTTTAGAAGGGAAGTCACAGTTTTCTCAAATTGTCAGCGTTGATGAAATCGTCATCCAATGCAACGCCCATCGACCTCCCATCAACAAATCTAGCCCAACAATGGTGGGGGTTTTTCAACAAGCACTGACCCTCATTCACAAGACAATTATCTCAATGCATTATCTTGGATTTCTCGATATTCTGAAAAGTGTGACTTCCGATGAAGAGAACAGATCCAAATCTGTTTTCCCTGCTCAGAATATAGGCGCTAAGCCTTTAAATCGGTCATTCACAACGTACCTTCCAGATCCATGTATAAAATAATGTCCCTCTATCCAAATGTGACAGCGACTGTGTGATGTCCCCCCCTTCAATGGTGTTGGGCTTTTAGCTGGAGGATTCTTCTACGACTGTTCTAGTATCGCAGTATATGTAAGACAGTGGAAGGCGAAGGATGGATATGGTGTCGCATTTGTTCTGCAACACGAACACGAACACGAACATAATGTTGGAGGAACCAACAAACCATATGAGAACAATACACATACGGATCTCCAACGAACTACCCCAAGGATCCCAGATCCATATTTCTACCAGATTACTGAGTGGAAAAACTATTTGTATGAGGGTTTGGCTCTGGGAACGGGTACAAACCATGAAACAAAATATTCAAGATCAAATGGGTATCCCATCAAAACTGTAAAACCTTGTATATGAAGGGAAGTCATTGCAAGAGGCAAGAGGACTTCAAGGTGCAAGATTATGGCATTGGTCCTGATGCGAACATCATCTTTAACTTGAGACTTCTTGGAGGATGCCCCAACTCAAAAGACCCGGTTTCATTCAAAGACGTTGTTAGAGGGAAAACAAAGCCACAAATATAACCAAAGAAGTCCTCCACCCTTCCTGGTTTGTATATATCCTGGAACAAATGATCCACATACTAGCGTTGTTAGTCCTCCACCCTTCCTGGTTTGTATATATCCTGGAACAAATGACCCACATACTAGCGTTGTTAGTCAATTTGACTGAGGTAAACGAGATTTACACAGAATTCCATTCAAAAGCAGTTATATGTAGATTCAATGGCTTCTGGTCCAAATTGGAGGTGTTACACCAATGGATCTACTCTACATGGAGAGAAACTTGTGATATGCATCTATGCTTGAAGGGTTTTTCATTATAAAGTTTGATACAACAAACCATAAGGATTATGTATTAAATGAGGGACCATGGTTTTGGGGCAATGCAGGTCTATCCATAACTCCTTGGTTTCCGAGATTTGATTCAAATACCATGGTAGCATCCAAAATGCCAGTATGGATCAGGTTACATAATCTTCCATTGCATTTCTAGCACCACAAAGTATTAAAAGGGATTGGGAATTGATTGGGAAGATTCTTAAAGGCGGATGCAGAACTAGTTTCAAAAGGAATCTTCACCTTCGCTAGAATATGCCTAGAAGTGGACCTTAATAAAGGTTTACCTGATTGCATCTTGTTGATTCATAACAATATGCAGTGGCCACAGCCCCTTGACTATGAAAACATAACTTTTCATGTCGCACATGTTTCCAAACCGGTCACCTTCAAAGCACTTGTGCTCAAGCCAAAAAAGACCCCAAAAAGAAAAAACTACAACCACAAAATCCAAAAAGTTGCCAATTTTCATAAAATTAAGAAGAAAAAACAGAAGATCTAAAAACTACAAAAAATACCTCAAACATAAATGATCAGAATTCTCAAGACATCCCATAGAAAGAACAAGCCCAGAACGACTCTGCTTTAATTCCAATATCTTCAACCCAATAGAAGCAAATTACTTATGAAAAAGAAGTAATTGTTACTACATGAACACATGTATCATAAGGTTCGAACTCACATATCATCCACACCTAACTCTAGTGTTTGGCGGAAAGTGGAGAAAAATAAATGTAGGAAAGAGTAGTCTAGTATAACTCTTTAATGAGTTTTTATTGATCTAGGATGCCAAGATCTATGGCTTTTACGAATATGTTTTTAAGCATCTATAATATGTAATTTTTTTCAAAATGAATAAAATTAAGATTTTTCTTTGGGAAAAAAAAAGAGTATGTATGTTTTCGTAAATTTGATCAATCAAATTGTTGTGGGATGCAAATTCCATGTGAATTCCACTACCTAATTACAAATGAATTGTGTAAGTTTAATCTGAATCCAAACTTAATTGTGACTTTAAAATATTGTTGTTATCAAATTTTATCTAATCAAATTTATTATTATAAATGATTTGAAAATTAAATATTTATTTTTATAAAAGGTACCATGATGTAGTGGATGGAAAAGGAAAAACAATATATTTTAAGGAGATTAACTAAAAAGAACTTCAAAATAAAGAGAGATTGGCCTTCACAAATTTGAGTAAAACCTAAGATAAAAAGGCATGAAAAAGCCATAGTTTAACCAAACTACTTTTCTGCCCTGAAAATAAAGGAAATTCCAATCATATTTTGATAAAATTCAGGATTTTCCTGGAGTTACATCTATTTCCACCATCAAATAAATGATTCAAATACTACTATGATGTTTTGATTTTTTTGGTACCAAATTCTATCCACTTTTAAATCCAAGCAATTCCACGGGATAGCTAGACTACTCCCGTTTTAAAAATGTGAGTGGTCTATAATGCTAATTTTCATAAAATTGGTCACTCGAGCATTTTTTTCGACATCTCTGTAATTGTGCTGCTTACCGTGTTCATCTTCTCGTTTCCATGATTCTGTTACTTATCCAAACGTCGTCTCAATTTGCACCACCGTCGTCGCCTCAGCATTTGAACTCGCCAGCGTCCAGTCTCATATCATCAGCGCCGGTACCATCATCCATACATCATTCATTTTCAATTTTGAAATTGGGCGCATTTGAATTTCGAAATCCCTTCAGCTTCTTCTTTCATTCTGCTGTTTACTCTGCAATATCCTTACTACCATTAATGTGTTTTATGTCAGTTTTCACTGCATGACTGGTATTTTTTTCATCGCATTCTCGGATCTTCCAAGATTATCAGAGTTTAGGTCATTGACAAATGCATAATGAGGAAGTGCTCAAGGTTTGGGTGCTCAGTCTGCGCTTGGACAGTGGATTTTCCAGACCCAATTCTAAAAAGTGTGTACCAAACCCTTGGCAGAAGAATCATGGAGCTTAACACAACATCGATACCTGTCAATTTATTTAAAGGTAATCCCTTACTTTCGATCCCAATTTACTGGTAATCCTAGAAGCTTTAATGTGGACTCTGATATTCGCACAATGTATAGATTTTATTTTTAAATGAACATTTTTCTGCAGTCAGATGATTGTAGTGAGGTCTTCCGAGGACAATTCAGAGGAAGTTTCAAACTATAATGGCTTAGATAAATTGGCCATGACAGCCCTTCCTACTGTTTTCTATGCCAATACAGGAAAATTGCCTTATCTGCTTGGCAGTCTTTGAAGACAGAGAATGTGAGAGTTTTGCCCAAATGCAATCATTATTTGCACAGAGAGTGCATTGACAGATGGTTGTTTTCTTATTCCACAAGCCCTAATTGTAGACGGTATCGTACTCTTCTTGATGTCATGGCTGAATGTCCAAGCTCGTGGACGAGCGAGGCGAACAAACTTTGTCCGTGGTGACGAAATGCGACCGCGTCCCTAAAGGGATTATGGAGAAGGTGACTATGAACACTGTCGACATACGCATGCGGTGTGTCTGCCTGATAAACCTCATCGGCGATGAAACCAACGAGAAAGCGCGAAAGAACAAGAAGGTGTTGTTCAACAAGTTTATCGTGGGGATCCCTATTTTGGCCAAGAAATTGTTGAAAATTCAAGGGAGAAGCATTAATGAATCTATGTTGACGATTGTGAAGAAAATAGTCTCCATGCTCTCAAAACGAAAAGCGGAGTTGACCAATCTGTCGCAACATCTGTGCAATTTGGGTGAAGCTAAAATGTTATTCTACAAGCGACTGACAACAATGGAAGAAATTCTCAACAAAATTCTTACGCTGAAATTTGACAAACAACATTGGTATGTTCACGAGAGTCCAAAATACTATGGACTGAATTGCAAAGGTTTGAGACATCATATTTCAACCCTGGATTGGATTACACTCTTATTTTTCCTTACCCTATCTGGCAATTAATTGTGTACTGAAGTTTAATCGTAATTATGTAAGCAGACCGTTAACCATATATCATCTTCCTTAATTTCGGATAATATGAAAGTTTTATATAATATTTTCAAATCGTAATTTTTATAAATAGTACACGTTTTAATTTTTTTGAAAAAAATTATATTCTTAATTATTACATATATTTATTAAACCTATTAAAATTATAAGATGAATTTGAAAGCAAGATAAATGGCTCATCGACCCAGTTTTATATTCTTATTTTTTAAATATATTTTGACTTTATTTTTTATAAATAGTATACGTTTTAATTTTTTTGAAAAAATTAATATTCTTACTTATTACATCCATTTATTAAACTTATTAAAATTATAAGATGAATCTCAAAACAAGATAAATGGCTCAGCGAAACTCTCTTTTTGACCCAAAAAAAAAAATTTCTGCCCTTTCGTTATTTTAAAATTTTAGGATTACATCAGTGTAAATTACATTTATTAAAAATATTTGTAATTTCTATGAAATATAAAATTCAACTTAAATGAGACGTCTTATCAAATGGATTATTTTGATAAAAA